>SDEE01000032.1:0-158655 GCA_004126415.1 Candolleomyces aberdarensis
GCGTCCGCTGAGAAATCGCGTAGCCTCCCCCCACCAGCCACACTCGTTATTTTCGATACCACCACCATGGCCATGACCATCAACACCAGCTCGCCCGCTGCAACCGACGACGACCGCTCCCCAGTCTCGCCTGTCGGAGCCGCCGCCGCTGACGCAGAGAACACGAACACGCAAGATACCACCACTACGACCGCTGCTAATTCTGCCACCGAGGGAGGGGAGAGTACGGTCAAGAGCACCACCAGCAACATCAACACCGCTAATAACATCAAGAGGAAGCCYTCACGGAGAGCCAACACTGCTGAGCGCCGTGCTACACACAACGCCGTCGAGCGCCAGCGCAGGGAGACGTTGAACGGGCGGTTCCTCGTACGTTGACCCTTATCAGCAGCCCACTTATCCGCCGGTTGCTAAGCGATTATTTCTTTTTTATTTTTGCAGGATCTTGCCGCCCTCCTCCCGAACCTGTCGCAGATCCGCCGCCCCTCCAAGTCGAGCATCGTCAACAGCTCCATTGCGCATATACACGCCTCCCGTCGCCACCGCATGCTCGCCTCCCGCGAGCTCCGTCTCGTCAAGGCCGAGTCCGACGCCCTCCGCCGCGAGCTCAACGACTGGCGAGACCGTGCTGGACTCCCCCNGCGTCGAAGAGCCCATGCGATCAGAAGCCTTCGCGATCGTCGTCAGCGGGGAGATGGACGCACTCATGGTGAGCGCCGAGATGGGNCGCTGCCCACGCAGGGCAGCATATGTCCGGCATCGACGAAGATTTGGAAGACGGAGACGACGATTGGGGAATGGGGAGCGGATACGCAGACGAACAGGAGATGATGCCTGCCAACCCCGCCCTTCCCCCGCAAATGGCTCCTCAGTATATCGCTGCTCCCCGCAAGCTACGCTCCTCCGCCCCAGCAGCAGCAGCAGCAGCAGGGCTACATGCAGGGCCCGCCCCAGCACTACGCACCCGCCCACCACATGGGTGCCTTTTTAGACGAGGAGGGACGGCCTATTCCACCGGGCAAGGCCAGCGCCGCTAACAATGGCAACCCCTTCGCACACAACATTCCCAGGGGCGTTGGAAGCCCGACGATGTACACTGGAGAGGCTGGACAGGGAGGAGGCCTTTTCACGCCCCCTGTGAGCAGGGATGGGCCGTTGAACAACAACAACAACATCACTTCTGGAGGAGCCTCGCCCACTCACTCTACCCACTCGGTCCTCTCTCATCAATCGGCTGGACACCCCGCGAGCCCTGGAGCGCTGAGCGCTGGGGGATCGCCGCCGCCGATGAGCGCTGGAGGCCAGTTCAGGCAGGGGAGCGGGAGTCCCGTCGGCTTTGCGCAGCAGCAGCAGGCTCCGCCTCAGTCTGTGCCTCAGCAAGCGCGGAGGGCCAGCAGTGGAGCGAGCGGCGGTAGTCCGGGGATGGGATATGAGGTTGGCGCGTTTGGCTATCACGGCCAACACCAGCAACCTCAGGGACAAGGACAGATGATGCACGGGTACAGTGGTCACCACGGAGGACATGTAGGGATGGGAGGACAGTATGGAGGGATGGGAGGCATGCACGGTACGCCGATGGGCAACCCGATGGGAATGGTTGGAGTTGGTGTCGGTGGAGGGAGTATGGGAGGTGTCTTTGGGATGATGATGTAGATCGTCTATCGTCTCCCTCGCCTCTTCCTATGCCTCATCCTTTTTCTCTCATCGACTAGACTCTGTTTTGAACGAACTTATCCATTTCTCGTCTTATCCTCCCATCTCTTCTAATTTTTTTATTTCCTTCTATTTCTGTCCTCCCACTCTTTTACGTCCCACTTGCGGCGTTGTATACCCACTCTCGTCCCCATCCCGAACTGGCTGAGAAGTGAAAGAAGAATTCCTGAATCTCTTTTGTTGTATTGATGTATCGATTCTACCCCCTCTCCCCCCTTCCATCCTTCGTCGTCGACGTCGACCTACTCCTACCTCCTACTCGATTTTTGCTACGTTACAGACTCCTTCGTCGTCGTCGTCGCCTACCCTGCCTTGTCCTATCGAGTCTTGTCGTCTCTACCCTGGAACCTAATCGCATTGCCCTTCCGCCCATACCACCTACCTCCTCGGCCCCTGCTGTCTACCTACCTACCTGCCTCGATCGCGTGTCGGTCCCCCCCTGCATACATACGTACACTTTCTCTGGTTTGCTGGTCTGACTATTGCCACTTTCTTTTTTCCCGAGTGTATACTTACATACTTCTTTGGATTCGCCGTTGGTGCTGTTAAAGAAGGAAAAGATTCTGATTGAAAAGGCTACTAGGATTTAGCTACCCCTTTTACCTACAGCTACTTGGATTGTGATCTCGATTGCTACGCTAACCTGTACTGTCTTTTCTGGGATTTTTTCTTCTTCTTGATATCTTTCGCTGTATCGGTTTTTGACCCTTCCTTTCATTTTTGATCGTTTTTTTCTCTTTGTCTATAATTTTCCGCTTACCTACCTACCTACCTMCCGCGCGCGCAGAGCAGGTACGAGGAASCCCSSTWGWRYCCRWACYTCASSAGTWAAKCWSMAGTYGWWWCTCAGATANTGTAGCCATCTTMCSKKTCTRTACNACAWCTCATRRCNATCGCCTCACTTYGTTGASCKNATSGTASSAGSTCGTTCAGYTGKATTKTTRTCTGACCTSTAKTAGTTTGTAATCAAATGAACCTTTCGAACTCTCTCYCTCCATCTCCGACTCTCCGTCTAAAATGATTCGCTTGCKCTAYAAGTCMGTTTTTCTATATCTCTCTGACGCCTTCTCTGCGAGTTCTCTCTAATCAATGGCAAGGAAGTATACTGAGGAAGCCGAGTGCAAGATGAAAGCTGTGCGATGTTGACAGTTGCGGTTAGCTCGGAGGCGTTGGTCGAGTTTTTCATGATCAGTCTTCAGCGGAGTCGTCGGGGACAGGGGGATTTCAGTGGGCGATGATCAGATCAAAATCCTTCAGCTTCCATTCCCGCTTGCTTTGAGCTGAGTGGAGCGAGGTCGGTGGTTTTGGAGAGCGNNNACATCACATAGAACGAGTGGGGCGGACTCACGAGTTGTCTTGTCCCTCAGAGTNNNGCACGGGTGCGGTTTGGTGACTTTTGGTCACTGGTATSGNNTTGGAGAGAGTTTGGAGAACACGATGTGATGACATCGTACGACCTRGACCTAGACTCCGTCTCTCTTTTTTTTTCACCTTCCTTAAATGAGAACAAAGGAGACTTGCTCGTGTTTGTGTGGAGGGTGAACAGTGAACATGGGGTTAAGGGAAGGGGTTGGTCACGCGAGCATACGGTCGGAGAAATGTTKGTATAGCCAATTGATATATACCGACGGTACGGTCGGACCTACGCCACGTATTTGCCTGCCCGTTGAGCATTGCTCTCGGTGGCCAGCCAGGCCTGCAAGTTCCGGACCAGTCGAGACGAGGGAGGTATATGCCATAGATGGGTTCTTGTTACAGCTTCAAGGCTGTGTATGCTGGGCCTAATCCGAAATGAATGAATGGATGATTTGGATGACGCTTCTATATGAGTCGGTAGGTCCGCTTTGGATGGGCCTCGGTACAACCGGGACGCGACCCACCCCCTCAGGCCGACGCGCAGTCCAGCTGCGCTATGCCGTGTTCAGGGTCACTGACCCTGCTTCATGGGATCGACCGCAGTACCACGTGTGGGACCGGTTTAGCGCCTGTGGAGCTAAACGCTCGGGAAGCAGAATTTCCGATTTCATTCAAGTGGGAGCCACTAGCGAGTGGCGCACGTTGAGCAGAACGTTCGACTGACCACTGGCGTCATTGTGATCAAGGTTCCGCAATCGCACAAGCGTGGTCGGTGCCTCGCGAACCGCGCTTGATGCTTGATGCGGAATATTGCGAAGGTGAAAGGTCGGTGAGCCCAGAAAATGTGCTTGTCGTTGGCTTGGAGCGTCGCTCACAAAAGCACCTTAAATGACGCTGACAGTTGAGATGTGATTGATTATTCTTGCCGACCACCTATCTCCGGAATTTTCAGAATAAACTCTTTCCAAAAGAAAAAGAGGCAATTGAGGTCGAGTCGCCTCGGCCCCCTTCTCCTCGCCATCACGAAGTCATAGTTTGTTGCTTGATGAGATCAGTCCAACATTTTTGTCGCAACTTCGCAAAAGATCGGTGTCATCGTCACTAATAGAAAGTAAAGAATCTCATGCAGAAAATCGTGTCCAAGCCCAGACGTAGCTAGGGCCCCATTGACTCCGCTTGGGCTCTTGGTTGTCTCGTCGGGCCGTATGTATTGCAGTTGTGCCGGTCAATGATGTGAATTCTTCGACCAAGTTCAACGGCCGCCTTATTGATACCTGAAGTGCTTGTAGTAATAATTCGGTCCCTTCTTGTTCTTGAGGGTTCTAATACCTACGATAACTTACTCGACTCAGTCTTCGATTCGACGCGTGTGTGAGAGTAAAACATTTGATAAGATGGAAAGCGATAAGATGGATTCCCTTCGAGAAGTCAGTCTTGGAGCCGGGATTTATTCCCCAAGACGACGAATTGGTGCCTTGTCGGTAACAAACTTTGGTAATTGTGATAAGTTAACAGCAATGTAGTCGGTGCACATTGCACGAGGGCCACCATGCCTTCTCGTGGGATATTCGTTGAATATAGTTCATCGTAGCCATGAGGCCAGGGCCACAAAGGAAAAGAACATGTGGAAGGGAGCGAATAGCTTTCAAAAACCGTAGCTTCGAATTTCCGGTGGAACCGACTAGAATTGACCTGATCTGCTAGGCAGACAGCCATAGGGTGTGCTGACAGGCTAAGTATGAGGTCAGATAACGTACGACCGACCCCGAATGCTGTAAGCTCCTTATCTGTTCAGCTACAGAGCGTCGAAGTCTCTGTTATGTACGTTGCCACATGACGTCCGAATTTTGGCGAGCGCATGTCTGAGGAACGGAGGTGTGGAAGTTTGCCGATATGTCACCAGGTTATCGCTCTTACAGCAGCAAAGCCAATCCTTCTCAGCATTATGCGATTGATACTCTATCCAGCAACATACACGAAACAAGGCACGGAGTCGAGGCACGATGAGAAGAAGCGCCTTCGCCTAATGCGCCGCTCGCGTAATTATAACAGACATGGACCCACGTATGGATGGATCCACTAACTCAAGTGATCGCTCTTTTCCGTCTGGCGGTCCCTTTCAAACCGGCATACGGCGTATGGGATGTCCAGTTTACTTCCGGAAACTCTGTATGTATTCGCTTGAAGCTGACGGAGATAAACACGAACGGAACCGAGGCTTCTGCAGCCGCCCAAGTCAATGAAACGGGGTCGAAAGGTCTTATCGCCGAGCGTTCAATTCCAATCCGAATTCATCTGTTCCGAGTCAGCGTGCTGAAGGAAAGTGGAGATGTAGTCTTAGACAGTATGGGTTTTGACGTATAATGGAAGTCAATGCCATCCTGACAGACCACACTGACTAATTTTGGAACCTAAGAAAGGCTTGAGCCCACCGACAGGCTGTTTTCTGACTACCGGGTCAAGTGGTGTGGCACTAAGATTTGATGAAAATAGCGGACAATTGTCCACAGTCGCTTTCGGAGATCGTCAGAGCAAGATCAGAAGCGTAGTACATAAAACTTCAGGTCAATGTTACATCGCTCAGGCATGTGAATCTGCATAGCATAAGGAGAGGGAGAGGTTGCTTACCGACCACCAACAACGCGCCGCTGCCATTACGGCAATCCAGTCACCCTATTTGGTTGTCCGTAGCTGAATGGACTGCCTAAGTGACCGTGCGCGATAGGGAGCTGTTGTAAAGTCTCTGAACCGTACTAGTGGCTCTGGCGATTAACGTAAGTTCTCCCCGACCAAGCCAATTATCTCCATCCCGTAACTCTCAAACCTGCGCGATCAGCATGAGCCTTGTCAGAATAGGGATACCGTCCTCGCGACTCGGAAACCCGGGTTTTGCGGGAAGGAAGCAAAGGCAGATAGTATCTACATGTGTACTTGACTCCGATAAGACTGCCGAAATCGTGTGAGCGAAGAATCAGAGAGAATCGTTAGATAGCGTAGCCGGCAGAGACGCCATGTGTCCCCCGTCTCGTATCTAATCTCAGAGAGACCAGACTGTTGTCTCAACGAGATACAGCTCCCACAGTCAATACAATCTACTTTCAGAAGTAGCTCACATTTTTGTAAAGACTTTCGTAAAACGAATTCGAGAATCAATCTGATATTGAAAAGTGGCGGGTAGGCACAGCAGCTTGAAGATCCTTCCGTCTGTTGTATCCAAATGACGAGAGAAGACGACCTACAAAGGTTTTGCTGAGGCGTTCATGCATAAGAAGACGTCGAATAGAAGTAGGAAGCAGAGAAAATGTCAGCGAAATACTTGAATAGAGGTACGGCTCCCAAAGGGATATCGCTTGGTTTTCGAGATAAGGAATTGGGATCCACGTGCTAGCCAATGTTTGCGGCCAAAATTATGTCCCTCTCAGTTTTCGTTCCTCTTTATACCACTCAGAGGTATTCATTCTCTGAGACCCCTCATTCGAGTGAAAGGCAAGCTAGAGTTGGACGAAAGCGCCCGCCAGGCGTCTAAGGGAGTTGGACAGTCGGCCCGTCACAGTGTTCCGCAAGCGGTCCGCCCCCGTGCTTTGTATGCTCTCATCTTGTAGGAGTCGTCGATGACCCAGTTCGTCGACATATACAGGTAGCACCTCACCCCATTCTCGAATCCCCAGCCACTCTTATCCTTTTCGGTCGTTGCATTCCCGCTACCGATATACTTACACTGTCCTCACCTATCGACTTCTCCGACAGACACCGTGTCCGCCACAGTACTCAACAATAAGTTGTATTTACCAGTGATAACGCAGTGACACAAAGCGATCGAACAAAGTCCAGAATAAGACTCCTAAGTATTTAAATTAAATAATAAAGATTTTAAAAAGCTAATATTACTATTGATCATTTTACTTTTATTTTTTTTTTCNTTTAAATTTTTTTTTCAGAGAGCGTTGATAATATATACAGATACTCATTTATGATGTCCATGATCGAAATGAATGACAGTTGGTCTGTAGAGCTAAAGCAAGGTCGTGTCCATTACAATAATAAGAGGAAAGAGGGAAGAAGTCTACGGTCCAGTGCAGGCAGCCGCGGGGACTGTATCGAACGTAGCGGTATAAACATTAGGGTATGGACACCCAGCGACCGTCACAATGCCACCCGTGCTATCGTTGTCGTTGAACCAGCCGTCCAAATCAGCTGTTGCCGAAGCTGGCGCAGACGTATAGGTCGGAACAGGAAGCGTCATAGCTGCCGCTGTGTTGGTGAAAGTAGGAAGCAAAGGGATGGGAACATCAGCAGACGGGATACTGGTGGGGGGCCAAGGGTATTGCGCGGAGTAGGCGGCATCGATTGTGGGAGATGGAACTGCTCCGGTTCTGAATGGAGCAAAAGTACCCGCAACTGGGGTACTCACTCCGACTGCTGCGCACTTGCCAACGGAGTCGCGGGGATCCCTAGGAATCCAACCATTATCGAGGCCCAGTTTGTACGACCATAGAGGTGCCTGGACACGCCCTGCTTGCGAAGGACCGATCTGCAAGCAGTCAGCGACATACACAAAGGAAGAGCTAAAGAAGAATAACCTTCCATGTCCAGAAGAAGAAATCGCCGAAGGCGTCGAAACTCGCCATAATCCAGTTTTGAAGGCCTGCCTTCATGGTAGTGTTGTAGTTCTCCCAGTCGTTGTATTCAGCACATTGCGGATGGGTGGAATCGAGGCCGACGGCTCGAATGAACAGGCCACAATCATTGGGTGCGCCAGAGAACTCTCCGCTGACAGTCGGTCCGATGTTGATTCGACTAAGTCAAGTTGGTGTGTTAGCATTGGGAAATTGAAGGGCCGAGCTTTCACTCACCTCTCGCCAAACTCAGTGCCCCACGCACGACAGGCCTGAGCTGGCCAGGTTCCACCGGGCAGCCCATCTTCTGCAAGCGCAACCATGGGAGATGGGTTGGCATCGCCGAATGCGAAGTAGGCATGGCCGTCCATGATAACCCGGTCACCACCGGGCAGAGTCCCATCCCATCTCCCCAGATGTTGAAGACCAGCTTGGACAGCGATGTACTACAAACGGAACGTCAAATGCTGCACAGCCAGGCAATGCCACGGAAACGTACCGGTCCGTTGCCTTCTCCGAAACCAGTGATGCTGCGGATAATGTCGTACGCCTGGAGGTTGAAACTATGCAAAGGATC
Organism: Candolleomyces aberdarensis; assembly: GCA_004126415.1. Lineage (NCBI taxonomy): Eukaryota > Fungi > Basidiomycota > Agaricomycetes > Agaricales > Psathyrellaceae > Candolleomyces > Candolleomyces aberdarensis. The sequence goes on from SDEE01000032.1 coordinate 8,263, forward strand.
AAACCCGATGGAGCCAGCGTTGGGCTCGTTCACTAATCCAATGGCAATGACGACGTCACGGTATTGAGGCTGAGAAATAAATTGGGTGAAAACCCGGAGGTTGTCGAGTGTCCTTTCAGCGTTGGCGATTCCCATGTTTCCTGATAGGAAGTTGATGGTTCCCAACCTACGAACGATGATAAGCACGACCTATCAAAGAATCAAAAGCCAACGGATCTTACTTTCCAGAATGATTCAAGCCTAGTCGCAAGCGGATTTCTTAGAGTCATGGTATGCTGATAACACGGGAAGAGCTACACACCATTCTGGGACCCTGGAACGGTATGGAGGTCAAGCATTATACGGAGACCGTACTTCCTCGCCCATTCTATTACACGTAAGAAATACCTGGGGCAGAATGGTAACGTCATTTTCCAGACAACAGTTCAGAGAACGAAAAACGTACGTCCAGGAAGTTCTTGGCAAGTATGACTCTCCGTCCCAGGTTTCTATCGCCCAGAATCCTATTGGAACTCGAAGGAAATTCAAGCCAGCACCTATTTCCACGCCTTGAGCCGAGTTCACGAGACACGAAATGAAAGTGCTAGCTACCAGCGATTTCGGCAATGTCGACTTCCGTCTGGTAGGAAAAGGTCAGATAGCTGAAACAATCCACAACATCGATCGACGTACAATGAAGGTCTGATAATGCTCCTCAATTTGCCTCAGCCCACCGTTCGCCGTATCTGCCGCCATAGCCTGAGCTAGGGAGAACTCGTCTTCCGCTCCAGGATATCTTTGAAATATTTCGGGAGAAATGAATGGCTCCAGAACCAACCAGCCTCCCAAATTAACGCCATATACTCTGTCTACTCCCCAGCGCCAAGATGTATTCAGAGGAGGAGTATAATCGTTCGGTCGTGCGTTATTGTTGAATGGGTCCTCGGGATCGTGTATCCCTGGAGGTTTGATGAGTATCTCTTTCCTTGTGGCTGTTTGACGACTCACAAAATCCGCCAAATGAGTTTCGGTAGGTGAATGTCGTTCCGTTTTCCAATGTGATGATCGAGCCGTCGCCACCAGTCTATAATCAAACATTAATTGATAGAAACGGGATGACAGGTGCCAACGTACCGTAGCCACCGCTGTCCCGGAAGGCCTCGGGGCGTCTGTTGTACCCGTGCCCGACGCGTCTGACGAGCCTCCCGGCGTTGATGATTGAGCCTCTGGAGACTTTCGGATTACGACGAAATATACTGGAAGGAAAACGGCCAGGAAGACGATGATCACAATTCCAAGAACAATGGCTAGAATGAGCCAGCGTTTTCTGCCTTTCGAAGGCTTCTGCTTCTCGATAAAACCATCGCGCGGTGCCGGGTTTCCGTGGTTGTTGTCGATGGATTGGTTCGGAGTGGCACCAAGGAGTGGTGTATTATTAGATAAATTAGCAGAGGATGGGCGCTCAGGAATCATTTTGAGCGGGGAGCGGGGCCGCTAGAAGGAATGTGAGGGGAAGGAAAGGAACCAGCTCAAGGAAGGAGAAACCAGCGTGACGACATATATAAACCGGACAAAGAGGCTGGGCCGGCTGGGTAAAGCTTGGCGAAATTTCATCTTCACACGAGCGCTTGGAAGTGATGGCGACATACCTATTTAGGAAAAGGAGAAAACTGGATAATTAATTTCGGATTCCTCGCGGTTCTGCTTCTTAATGCTTGGGTCTTGGAGTGTGTGGAGAAATATACAAGGATCTGCTAAGACCACCAAAGAGACGGAAATCTTGGAATACCCAGCATTCTTTATCACCCTCAAGGGCGAGGAACAAGCAACTCGTGTTTCCGTTTCCATGRCCTTGAAGGCCGCCGGTGGGCGCTGACAATGTTCCGACTTGTTCGAAAATGATGATGCGCACTGGACAAGGCCAGTGAACACCGGTTTAACCCTGAGATCCTGGACTCCTTCAACCGTCCCTGCTTCGTCATCAGACTCGGGTTCACAGGAGAAAGCGATTGCGACAGAAGTTCCCCACAACGCCAGAGAGGCCAAGTTGCCCAATTAAAGTACGTATGCATTAATTGATGGCAAAAAGAATACAGGAATACATAAAAGGGATGATTTATCACATAAGAATCGAGTAAGTTTATGCCTCAAGAAAACTTGGCCGGAGCTGCAAATCGGCCGAATAAGTGGGGGAAGATAGAGGGTTGGAACCCGGAGCGGTCAATTCAAACTTGGCAAAACAAAATACTACTCTCCGCGATTTCCGTCGAACGAACGATTCAATCCTCCTGTTTGAGCATTAAATAGGTTTTGATAGGGCCCATCCTCCGTCATCAGTACAGCGTGACCCCCAACCTGAACGATCCTTCCTTCCTGCATGCATCTGTATGCCGAGAGTGAAACGGGGCCAAGACGATATGACGTTGTCAATGACACAGTGAGTTAACTCGGCATAGGTAAGAGATGGGAAGCACGATAACTTACATGATACGGTCTGCCTTTTCAGCGAAGCTTCCAAGCCGATGGGTGACAAAAACCATCGTTTTACCCTGCCGTATAGAGTTCAAGTGATCGATGATAATGCTTTCGGATAAAGGGTCCAAAGACGATGTCCCCTCGTCAATGACAACCAAGTCAGTTCTCCTGTTCTTGATTCGCATTAAACATCGGGCGCTGAGATTGGTCCTGCGTCAGATATGTTTTCGGAGTATGGGGATTCCTACTCACAGGATAAGTCGCTGCTTCTCTCCAGGAGATAAGGCATGTACGCATTGGGACGGATCGTTCTTCTTCAACTCGCGATACGCAGCCTTCCCGATGTCGCCATTCCCACAACCTCTCAAACTTTGTCCGACAACTCTGCATGGATCCAGAATAGTTTCCTCGCCCAACCTTTGAAGCAACTGAGTGCAACCGGCAAACTCAGTAGCCTCATGAATCATCCTTTGTCTCGCATCCGCCGTCAACGCCCGTTGAGCCAAGTCGTTGCCAAGGCCGATGAAGATATTCTCTGCCAAGGATAAGGGATAGATCGGCTCGGAATGCGTGACGAACGAAATGGCCTTGCGGATGGTGGATGGAGCGTACTCCTGAAGTGGCCTCTTGTTTACCTTCACCTCTCCAGACGTCGGAGGTAGCATACCAGTCAGAACTTTGAGCAAGGACGTTTTCCCGCTTCCGTTAACCCCTACGAGAAGGACAAACTCGCCGGGCTTGATCTTGACCGAAACATTGGTGAGTGCCTCCCGAGATTCGTTCGGGTATTGCAGGGTAACTTTGCTAGTGAAACGAACGTTAAACCTATGACTTCACAAAGAAATTTGAGGTACTTTACTCACTGCAGAGAAATCCTCATTCCGTTTGATGCCTTCGCCCTTTCCCGGTAGTCAACCAAAGACTCCTTCTCGCCATACTCCCTCGAATCGTCTGATTTCACCGTTCCTACGACCCTCATGAACTTCTCCGCGCTTTTCATCACGCTTAAGACAGAGTTGGCATCCTGGCCATTCCTAAACGCATCCACGGCCTGCGTGAGCGAGTTGATCCCGTATTGAAACACCGAAATTGCCACCAGGGATGACGTTGATAATGAGTTGAAGCAGATGAGAACATAAAGTGCCTGACATAGGACCTGTCAGTGTTATTTATGATACCCGCCAGAGGTTACGCCCAACGTAAACAGGCATGCGAGCAAAACGTGGTGTTGTGAGACGTACCATGGGATATTCTGTTACGATCGTCTGCGCTTGAGTCCAGTACCATGGGGGTGGGAGAGAGCAGGCGAGTGAAAGGAGATTAGCTTTAATAGGGCCAAGCGCATCGGATGCTGCTCGATATTCTAGGATCAGCTCGAGATGGTGAGTCCTGAGATGAATTGGCGGCTAATCACAACGACGTACCCGAAGACAGATGTTCCGATAAGCCGTCCTTTACAATCGCATCTCTGTACTTCTCGTCGAAAGCGATGGTATACAAAGCAAGAAGTCGGTGATAACTTTTATTTTCCGTCCAGAACGTGTACCCTAGAAGGGAAGCAAGACGTTAATTCTCATCAAGTGTACAAAGGACCTCAAGCAGGCGCACCTACGCCACCGACACCATTTGACGGCGCCAAGTTCACAATTACGAGCACCAAAACCGTCAGAAGTGTAAACACGACAGCGTCAGCCAGCGGACTGTTTCTGACAATCGCCACGATTGCGACCACCTCAGAAATTAAAGTGAGGGTATCGCGGAGCGCGACACTCAAATCGTTTATAATCCTCCAGGCGGGTACTTCATCTCCAAAACTCCAGGGACTTGGAAGACAGGAGCTGAGGGATTCGCCGTCGTCTATGTAGCATGGTAAACAACACGTTGTATAGAAATCACCAAGAACGGGCTAATATCACGTACCGCCGCACCTGAATCGTGCTTCCTTGCGAAGGCTACCTATCAACTCCCGGCATGAAGATAAGAGGCGGAATGAAATAAATTGGACTCACTGTCAACTAACAGAGGCAGGAAATGCGAACGTAAGTGGCCACCGAGGATCAGCTTTCGTTCTTCGCTACGGAGGGCTCTTAAATCAGTACGGATGGCTGATTGGGCAGCACCCCACTCACAGTTCTCTTGAAGCCCAAGATGATAGAAAGGCAGAGCCTATCCACAAAACCAGATAAAACGAAATCTCTTCCCGAACCGCACCACGACCGAGTGGGATTGAGGCGCTATTCGAAATCGCGCGTTCTAGCTTCAATGCACGTACGGTAACGACAAAGAGCGAGAAGTTATGCGAGGAAAGGAAGGTGCGTCAGAGGCAACGTCAGCAACGAGTTAGCCGCATCTCATTCTAGTAGAAAACTCACCAGCATCAAAGTGCAAAACGCTAAATACAATGCCACCGCGGGCGAAATCGCCATCCAAACCAGGCATACTACGTATTGAAACGCAGGTCTCGGGGCAAATCCAGCGATAGCCTTGAGAAGACGTAGCGTCGCGCCCAAGGCGCTTCTCCACTGCTGCCGTCCAGAATCATTCTCATCTTCTGAAGCTGAAACCGTTGAATCCACATCTGCTCCGCTGCAGGACCAAACTCCCAACCGCAACAGGCGCCACAAGTTGAAGACCGAAAGAAGACGGTACCGATCGTCCTTCTTGAGTGACGGCACCTCATAAGCGATGTCAAATATCCCCCACTTCAATCTTCGGACATTGGGTGATGGCGAGTATTGAGAACCGCTCGACGAGTTGGAATAGGTTGAGTCCCTTGAATTAGAAGTGGCCACCTTCGTGGACATGGTTTCATCTGAGAGCGGGGAGGGGAATGGGTCGATTTTATGCGTATGTTGAAAAACCCCTGGAGAGTTCGTAACTTTAAATGGGCTCGGATACCCCGGTGTGTGCCGGCTCCTGAAACACACAACGTGCCCGGAGCCTCCATCCTAACGCGGTAAAGGGAACTATCTGTAGGTCCAACGACCGATTTCTGCCAATGACAAAGCGTCAACATCATTAGCAGTTGCCTCGAGGAATTAGTAAGAGTCTCAAAAAGAAACGAGGTTTCCGAGAACTACAGTCAGGGAATTTAATCGGAGGATGAAAAAATTAAAATATGTCGATACCACGCACCACAGTCGTCATCTACGCACACTTCCGTATCTTGAAATCCGACTCTCTATATCAGTCCTTCCATTCTGCGTAACCAACGTTGACAATGCACCGTCCACAACCACAGATCAATGACGCTCCAATACTTCACAACACCGACTTACCCCGAATGGTGCTTATAGGATCGATGGGGAGAAATCGGGTAGACCCGTCGCGTTGCGCACACACAGGAACACATCGGTACACAGTCGGAGGCAGAGAAGCCACAAGACGTACATGAGTATTATCTGCGTCGCAGCAAAAAATAGGACATACGGATACGCGGGTGGGTGCGAGTTCCACCCTATTGGCGAGTGAGCGACTTGACCTTTGAGCCCATATCTCGCGAGTCGAAGATTGGGCGCCTCCGTCGTGGAAAGGCCTGCACGATATCAGTATTCATTCTCATAGCAACGAAGCGGTACCCACACGCGACCATGTTTAAACGCCCGACGATCGATCGCAATAAACGACGAGGCACGATGTGGGCCGGCCCTGAGAGGAAGCTTTAGTCAAATCTAATTGAGAAGGCTGAACTGAACATTCGTTGGTGTGAAACATGACCGCGATACGTACACTTCTTTGACTGACTACAGACCTCATAAGTTCAAAGCTAAGCTTACTTTCAGTCCATGATATTGGGAGGATAGCCTCGCAGACGGGTGAATTAGAATCGATGCTAGGACTCTGAAGGGAGCAAAGTCGGGGGCTGGTGGCACACGGAAAATACTGGACCCACATCGGGGCTTAAAATCCTTGAGATGTATTAGTGGTATTAGGGTCGCAGCAGAGAACGTGTCATACCCTCACTCGAGATGCTCCTCTACGAAATGTCAGCGGTATTTAAACCCTGAACAGAATGAGGCGAATAAGAAGGTGTACTCCCGAAGAGAGTCCGTAGCAGTTTATACTCTAGTACCTGAATGGAAAATTGAGTTTCGTCGTACACGAAAGCCCCTGCATAGCTGTGACCCAACACGCATCATAAATTACTTACCGCACGTGAAAAGCGTATGAGTTGTCTGTGGGTCCAATGTCCCATGCAGATCGATCTCATGATGTACACTGTACACACACACCGCAAAGAACCGGCCGTAAATCGATCGAACGAGATCTGATATATGCACAGTAAACCGTGAGCGCGTTGCATGTTCAAAAAGAGCAGTTGGATTGAAGTTAACGGCCAGAGGCATGGAGTACGCACCCACAACAAATCGGAGGCCAAAAAATGAGGGTCACAGACTTCTCTGTCAAGGAAAAGCGGCAAGAACCCCAAACGTCGCGCTCGAGCTCTTCTGAGACCTCAGGTTTTTGAGACTGAGGTTGACCTTCCCGAGATCTCCGAGCCGCTACCAGACCTTTTGCGATTGCTTTCCTGATAGATTATGAGCGACTCTCCCGGGCCAACCAATCGGTCCGAGAGGCCCTTCAAGAGCGAAAGCCTATTTCCTCGTGGTTTTTCGAAACCTTAATCGACCCTTGCGGTCGAATTAACGTGAACACACACTATTTAGCGGGGATGTAAGTAAACAAGGGAAAGAGACTCACCGGCAGATTCTCAAACCCTGACAACACAGCACCCACGCACTTGGACGTCGTCAAGATTAAACTCCGAATGGATGTGTGCACGCCGCTGTAGGGTTTGTGTACGGTGATTTAAACGAAGGTGATGTGCAATACCGAATACCATGATGTCCGCTATCGTTTGTGTGTCGATGTGGGCGTTCCAATAAGTCAGCCGCCCCGTCATCAACTCGGGAGAATTCATGACCACCAAAGTCAGAATGGGCCAAGTAAGTTCGCCCCTGTACGCCATATTCCAGGAACCAGGTGGTATTTCGGCCTCGAAAACCAAAACGGTAGAGCGGCTTAAAACGAAACTCGGACCCGGAATCAAGTCCTGCCATATATGATGCAAACATAGTGCAAACAACACCATGATTACTGTTCGAACTCAGGATCTGCTGGCATCATGTCATTCTCGTCGCCGTCAAGGTTGGAAAGGAGCTGCGCACCTCAGGCTCAAGGAAGTCTCGATACACGCAGCTTCCACATCCCGATATTTGACTTGACGAGTATATTCCCAATCAAATCGGTTTCAAGTTGAACCCAAGCCAGTGGCTTCATCATCACGCGTGTAGCGATATGAACAAGTTGTATCTGCCCAAGCTTGCGGTTCGACATCTTCATCACACCCTGAGCTCAAATGAAAAGCCATGACGCACCTCGAGCAGTGCTCGGCACTACATACCTACTCGGACTCAGAATTCCTTATCGCCACAGTCCCACAACGCACTTCAGCTTCTCACAAGCGACCCTCTGCTCCCGCCTCCACATCTCACTTTCCCCAATACATCCTCCTTGAGATAGTCCCTGAACTTTTGAGCGGCATGCACACATATATATATGCAAACTTAAAGTAAAAACAGTGAGATCAGCCACAGCCTGCCCGGGCTAGGAGTGTGATAGTTTACAGCGAGTCACTCGGGTAAGATCAGACGAATGTAACCAAAAAGAATTCAATTCACGCACTTTCAGATGCTTTCTGGAGGGCAACGAGGCAAGGTCTAATTCCAATTTCAGAACCGCAGTGTTTCGTTGTTCGTACCGACGCCGATTTGTTCCAGTCCATTCGTAGAAACCCTTCATGTGATAGAGAATGCAATCCAGCTGTGAGCGCAGGTCTCGACGGGCATCATGAGTCGGCTGCAAGTAGACAAAACCCGAAAGAATAGCTTCATGTTCAATTATAATACACATATTGATTTTCTGCATCTATATGGGCGCATTAGCCGTTTTATCGCTCTTGAAAATGAAGATGTAGCGTTAGCCGCACACCTCAACCACCACTCTCCAAGCCTCCTGCCCTGTCCTAATCCATCTCACTCCTTCCATTCCACACCTATCACCCGGACGCCTCCTCAACCCACTCACCAAACTTCGCCCAAACAACCTTCTGCTCGTCACTCCACTCCTCCCTCTTCTCTTTCACACACTCCTGACACAACCCCTTCTCTTGCCAATTAATTGATTTAATGGTTTCAAGACTTTCGAGGGGTTTGTAGACGCTAATGATCGTCCTCGCCGTCCTCTTCTCATTGATCTCCCCGCTACCACCTTCGTCAGAGTCGGACTCGACCAAAGAAGGTAGGATAACAAGCGGCATCCAATGGTCCGCAAACGTCTCCGTACACTCCATATGCGACGAACTCGTCGATGGCGTGAACAAGATCGGTGTGAAGTGCGCTATGAGTTTTCCGAGAAGGGCGCGTAGGAGCGTGAGGTCCTGAGGCGAGAGCGTTCCAGCCTGAGTGTTGGGCTCGTGCTCTGGGCGAGGGAATGCGAATTAGAGCGAGATTAATCGATAGATTGTTCGGGTAGATTAACGAAATGAAATAGGAGAGAAATCCGAGAATTCGGGTGAAGAATGAAGACAAAGAAGAACGTGTTTAACTCACCGGGTTGGGCATCGGGTGGCGCGTTATTAGCCTGCGGCGACTGTGAAACGGCCCCTTCTTCTTCCTCGTCGTCGAAGTGATACGTAGTCACGATCGCGTAGAGTATCGCTTTCCTTACCTACCCAAAGGAAGAAAAGGGAACCGAAAGCCCGGCTTAAGTATGAACCGGCACGTCAGCCCGGCAGCTAAAAGAACACACCTCGCTCAACCCAAACTGACTTGCCACCTGCAGCCCCTCATGCAAATAGGGATGCGTTTCGGGATTAAGAAGCAATGGTTCCGGGGAGAAAGCACGCTGGAACTCATTTCGCGCAAGCTCGTGTATCCGGGGAATGTCAAGGTGTTTGGAACTGGAAACGCGGAGGAGAGACACCACGCGGTGGAATGGTGTTGTAAGAGTTAGGAGCCTGGAGTAGATCAAATAAGTAAAATGCAAGTTTTAAGTTAGTATTGATATGTACTCGGGGTCGAAGAACATGAAGAAAGGGTTTATTGAATGATTGAAGATCTATGAAGAATGTACACCCACAAAAGGGTGACAATGGACCTCGGGGAAGGAGCGATGGAAGAGAAATAAACGTGTAGAACAGCAAGGAGGACTCACGACGGCAAATGGTGACATACTCATCATGGTAAAGGTGCCGCAACAATTCCTCGAAATCCTTCGAGAGTACGGGTTCTGTCGTCTTGATACGACCGTCGAGCCTGGCGCTGCCATTCTCTTCCTCCTTCCCGTCCTTATCCAGACTACCCTGGAGGACCTGCGTCTTCTGCGATTCCAAGACCCCATGCTCCAAGATGTAAACGACATCGGGAGCGGCGGCGGCGGCAACCCCCAGCAAAACACGCGAATGTCGACAAATTAAAGATCTATGAACCCTGAAAAGGTGGTTTTGGACCCGCAATGTCATAGATCCATCTTCAAACCAGTATGTGGGGTGCTTCTGGGCCTCCTGATGCTCGATGGCCATGGATGTTGAATGCGAACGTGGAGGAAGAGACGCAAGACAGAGTATTCGCAAGGGAAAAGGTTTTGGCATTACGTAGTCGTCCATCCTAATCTTATCTTATCTCTCTGAATATCGACTCGGAGGGTTCACCACCTGAACGGGAGACTACTGAGCTGCCAATGAATGGCAGAAAGACCTACACCACATTCAGTATATAGGACATCTGCAACTTCAGGAAAATAAGACTGCAAAGCCATGGGCAGAAAATCGAGAATCGCGCTGACCTTGGAGTAAGCGTCCGAGCGGGGTGACCGCCAGGTCATGGGAAGACTCTACAACGCCGTCGTCTTTTAATGGCTCACTTGTCATAGCCTAGAAGCAGGCCAAAAGTTTAGGCCTTGGTTGCGACTTACCTAGTTACACCATTGAACCGAAGCTCGAGGGTATGTTTTCAAGGTTGGAGGAAAATTGGAAGGATTTACCTTGTCCTCTCTGGATTAGTGGAGTTGGGACAAGAGCAGAACTGACTATTAGCAATACAGAGTCCCCTTTTTTATTAGACCATAGACTCTCGAAAGGTTCATCCTTGTCTATCTGTCATGGTGACACCTTGGGCTCGGAGGCTGAGAAGATAGAGTGAGCGATCGTGAATCGACCTACATTCAATGCTTGCCAAGAGCTGTTTTCGAGAATAAAGAGCAGCGATCAACGTGCGAATTCGAGGTGCAAGGAGGTGCCTTGCACGACACGGGCAGAAGAACGAGGACGACAGCCTTGAGGCAGCTGGGGATGTTCAAGCCGTCAATATTTCAATATTCATTCCTAATCTTATCTTATCGCTCTGCATAACCAGAATGATGACGATGATCATGATGAGCGCGCCTTGACATGATCAACATGTCTTCATCGTCCCTCACACCAACGGGCACCAGCCAGACCAAGAACCCTATCTCTCTCCGGTTATACAAAGTACTAAGCACCAACTTCGATGATCTGGCTACGAGAGAAGCGTTGGGGACGCTCTCGGACCTCTACGGTGCAAGCGGAACCGACAGCGCTGAAACATACCCCGGAGAATATGCCGCGAAAGCACGGAGAAATCTGAGGAGGGATATGGAGAACAAGTTGGCGGAAAGCAGTCATCATTTCGTGAAGGCTCTAGGGGAGGTCGATCTGGTGCGTTTCGCGTTCATCCAATCTTACCGTAGACTTACACCATGGCGACCTATACCAGAAACTCTCCGAGCTTCAAGTACACATCCAAGCCATGCACGCAGCTTGTGCAGAGGCCGAAGGTCAACTTCAATCAACCAATGAGGCCAGTAAAGCTGTACTGGAACGTGCGGGTAATCTACGAGACGAGAGGTTCGTACGTTTTCCGAGGTTTAAGATGGTCGACTGACAAGGGGCGGTAGACAGGAAGTCGAGGATAAAAAGTCCATCATAAGTCTATTCCTCTCAAAATTCACCCTYTCCGACGACGAAGTGGAAGCTATTACCTCTCGAGACGTCCCCGTTGGATCTATGTTCTTCGCGGCGATGGACAAAACCGAAAGGATACGCGAAGATTGTAGGGTGCTCATGGCTGGTGAGGATGGACCTACTACGGCTGGGCTGGACATCATGTCCTCCACCTCAACCTACCTCGAACAAGGCTACGACAAAATCCTGCGTTATCTCTCCAACGAATTCCGTTCGACGAGTAAAGACGACCCACTCTTCCTCCAGCTCGAAGTGAGCCCTGTAACAAGGGAAGCTGTTCTGCGGCTGAAAAAGCGGCAGGAGCTGTTGACGTGCGTTTTCTCTCCTCTCTCACTCCTCGTCTGCAACACTGACTTGCCCCGTTGATTACAGCGAGTCCTTGACCCTCCTATCGCAAACCCGCCAAACCTCCCTCCTTAGCTCCTTCCTCACCGCCTTAACCCGCGGAGGCCCTTCAGGTCTACCACGTCCTATTGAGCTGCACGCACACGACCCTCTGAGATACGTAGGCGACATGCTGGCGTGGGTCCATCAGGCTATCGCTGCTGAGCGCGAGTTTCTGGAAAGCTTGTTTGGGGTCAAGGGCGATGGAAGGATGGTTGGGAGTGTCAGGAGTTTCGCACCGAGGAAAGGAGGGGAAGAGACGAAGGACGGGGAAGAGGTGGAAGAGTGGATCCAGGAGTTGATGGATCTAGCTGTCGTGAAGCTCTGCGTGCCTTTGAAGGTACGTTCATTCTTTTGTCTTTATTCAGTTCAGTGTATCTGATTCACCTGTTAACGTAGAACCGCGTCCTCCAAACTGTCAGGTCGCAAGAAAGCAGTATCGTTTCGTACAAGGTCGCAAATTTGCTGCAGTTCTATCTTGTGACGATGAGCAGAACTGTGGGACCTGAAGCTGTTTTGACAGGAACTTTGAGAGAGTGCGTTCATAACTCCTGCTCTCACTGCTCATATGCTGATATGGTTTATGATAGGATAACTCAAGTTTCTTACCAAGTCTTCGAAACCTCGATCGAGACGCAGAGTCGGGCATTACTTCAGATTTCTTTGGTGGGCCTCTTCCCCTAATCTGTCCTTCACCATCTCTGACTCTTACACGACCTCAACAGGATCCAGACGACCCCTCACTTACTCCACCTCTCTTCATCCTTGACCATGCGCAGGTCTTGAGGGAGGTTATGAACGTGTACCAGTCATCTGTACTCGAAGACGATGAGATCGCCGCCCAAGACAATGGCGGTGACAGGGCAGGCGATAAGTCTAGCGATCACGACGGAGTGACACCCCCCTTCCACAAGATCCTTGACCTGGCTGTAGACCCGATTATCGAGAGCGCGATTATGAAGAGCGAGGAGAAGAAGAAGCTCAGGCCGCGATGGGATGCGAGGGTGTATGTTGTTAATTGCTTGACATATGTTCAGGTGAGTACCTTTTGTGTGCGCCTGTCTGGTGATAAATGCTGACCGCGGCGTAGAGCGTACTCGAACCCTTTGTGGCATTTACGAAGAAGAAGCAAGAGGGGATTCAGAGGGTGCTGGAGCAGAGAGTTAGGGAAATCGTTGATGAGCATGTAAGTCGACGATCCATTCTATCTTCGAGTCTCGCTTTCTCTAATCACGCTTATTTATTCTTCTATCTAGTTCACAAACCTACTCGAAGAAGCAGGCCTACTAGAAGTCTACGTAACGTGCAAGAACCCACCGACGGACGAACCTCTCTCTCACCTTCCCCCAACCTCCCCCGCCGCACTCCTTACCTCTCTTCAAACCTTCTCGTCCTGGCTCTCCACCCCAACCCTCCTCCATTCTCCGCGCCTCTCGCACCTGACTCTGCAGAAACTTCATGATCAGATCCACAGAGAGGCGTTGAAGAGGATCGTGAAAGCGTATGAGAAGATATGTGAAGAAGTGGGTAAGGAAGGAAATAGGTACGAGGCAGGGATGACGCTTGTAGGGAGTGAGAGGCCATTCGGGAGGGTTTATTTGTTGAGGAGTGTGTTTGGGCTTGAGGAGGAGGAAAGTGAGAGTGAGGACGAAGAGGAAGGGGAAAGTGATGAGGAGGAAGATGATGATGATGAAGACGAGGAAGAGGACGAAGATGAAGAGAGTGGGGATGAGGATGAGGATGAGGATGAGGATGAGGATGAGGATGAGGATGAGGAGAGCGAGGAGGAGGAGGAGGAGGAGGAGGAAGGGGGTGGGCAAGCGACTGCTCCCCCGAAACCGCGACCTGCGTGAATGCACACTCGTGATGTACCAGTTGTYAAAATGAAGAGTTCCTCTTGTTTTCATAGACGGCGTCAATACGCCCTTCCTTTGGAACTACAGACTTGAGCTGGGACCTCATCACCGTTACGGGCGATATGACAGATGCACGGCACCATTCGGGCTGTTATGTCGGAATTGTATTGAAACATCGTCATACCAGCACAATACCAACTCGAATCTACGAAAAGCACATGGAGAAATCGAGTAGATTTAAACACGAAGAAGCGGCGAAGCAGCCGTGTCCATGGCACTACAACCCTGCACGTCCCAATCTACCAAATCTTTCTCCTCGTACTTGAAATCTCCGGCAGTGTAAAAGACGGCGGTATTAACATCCCCCCTGTCTTTGAGGAATCTATCGATGAACGCGTTGGTATGGGACTGGGTCGTTTCAGGGGGCATGCAATGATTATGTGACGCATTCTGTGCTAATTCTATCCAAACGGTCCTCGCCGCCCCCTGGCATCCCCACACGCTCTCCGAGCCCAGCCACTCAATTCCCGCGTTCTCAGCCACCAGAGCCGCACGAGGGGCAACCAACGCTGTTAAGAGGTGCTGGTCGAAAGGGAGTACACCGACCTGGGTCGCATATGAATTTAAAGCGAGTCCATGCCACGTTCTCCTGCACGATCTGACTCGCCGTCTGAATGTTCTTTTCGCGTCTCCTGAGTTCGTCTGAGATACGCCAACACGCTTCACCTCCAGCGCCTCCCTCTTCTGGGAACGCAGGTCGGGTACGAGGCTCGAAGGCGCCGATGCCCATAGCGCCGTTACCGTACCCCGAGCATCCATGATACCGAGTCGTTTGGTGCCGATCTTTGTAGCGGGGACTTTCTCGAGAGCGTCGATGAGTCGGCCTACGCCCCGTGTCCATGCGATCATGGCTCCTGTAGAGGTCGTAGAATAGACCGGTAACGCGTTTGCTGGTACCGAGCTAGTCGTTCGCTATGGTGTCACTGGGGAACGTGATCACAGCAACGTCAGGAGGAACGGGGACGGTAGCAAAGCCGAGGGCGATGACTGCAGGGGAAAGCCTTCATCACTACTCTTTTTGTTCCTCACCCGGCTCAGTGGGTTCAGGCACAGTGGTCGGTGGGACTGGCAGCCGAACCTGAACGGTAAAGGTAGTTGCCTTCGGTGACCATGACGTTGAATCTGCCGTTCTCCAATTGCTCACCCGTGACGGAGGTCGAGGGCTTGGTGGGGAGCCGGCCGAGTTGGTAGCGTTGGATGAGCTCGCTGATCACAGAGCGGCGGCACTCCCAGTCGCCTTTGGTGCGCACTCAACGTTTGTCAGAGAACGTGAAATGGTCTGGAAGCTTGGAGACGATGGCATTGTCAGGTAGTGGAGAACAACGACCTACATCAACGAATCCTGCTGGTCCAATGTGGCGACAGCGGATACGGCGAGATAAGTGACCAGCTGAAGGATGATGGAGACCATTGATTGCTATCAGAAGAGTGGTGCTTCGACCCTGAATCCTGGCACCTCCGGTCTTGGCTTTTGGGGGGACATATAGACCCACAGTTGCTGGATCTATGCTTGAACCTCGGTGGTCACTTTCGAGAAAGAAGATTCGTACTGGTGGGAGGAACTAAACGTTCAGCAATAACTTGCTCCCATGGCGTCCCACCCACTGAGCCAGAAAACGGTCTGGAATAGAGAGTGATGCGATGTTAATGCTCTTAGATAGAATTGGGAAGTTGATATCAGCGAAATCTCGGGTTCGGAAACAACACCTGACCAGATGGTGAACGCGAACCTACCTTGAGACAGTAGAGAACATTCCTGGATCTATTGCTCTCGGACTAAATCTACGAGAATCACTCAATAATTTGGAGCTGCGGGTGTTTTCTCGGTAAGCCTAGACAGGCACGGTCTTGAGAACGAGCTTCTCGACGAGATGGTGCATATTCGCACCCTGGATTCACCCATGTGTGACGTGAACAAGGAAGGCTTCTTAACGACTGTAGGAAAAGGACCATAAGGCCAAAATTCCACTCGGGAGAATGGGGGTTAAATGGAAATGCTTACGAGAATAGTCAGGCAAAAGTAGGGCAGATGGAACATCGGGATGGCAGTACAGATATATTATTATTCCGGGGCAGGCAGTCACCATAATTACCTGTAAAAAATAGGCCATCTCGATGCAACCCTAGATAAAATTGCTGAGAGGCAGAGAGTCTCTCCTAGCTAAAAGGCCTATATTTCGCGGCCTGAAGCTTGGCCAGAAACTGTTTTTGAGCTTTCCAGCCACAGGAATGATCCGCCCGGCGCCCGACGCATGTTTGCTCCAATGGCAGCCAGCCGTACGGATCACAAGCGGTCCGCATTGCGTGATCCGGTGCATTGACTCCGAGGCTAGGCGCTACCGTCAGTCAATCCATTACGCACACAGATCCTCTCCTTTTGTTCTGTAGTTGNNGCGCAGGTNTTGTCGAGGCATCGTTAGAAGCTGAGTTCACTTCATCTTTGCTCATTTTCACTTTATCTTATTACTCCACTTACGTCCATTTTCTAATTTTTGTGGTCACCCGACTGCAGCCATCTGCACCACCCGGATGCATGAGCTCGTTTGAACAATGTAAAAATCTAATATGTGTATTTTCAGTGCTACCTCGGTTCGTGTTTCCCCAAAAAGCATCCGCATATCCACCTGATCCATCCAAATCTAACATGTTTTGGGAGTTCTTGTAAACAGGGGCATCGGTGATTGAATAGAGCCACCCGTTCAATTTGTCCGAGATAGATCGAGTTCTGTTCAATAGGCCGCTCTTAGGCAATGCGTTCTTGTTCTTTTCATCTGGTCAGCTGTCGTCTATGCATACAAAATTACAGAGATCAGACCTCGCATTTCCAAAATGGAGCTCGAAGTCTTACGTGAGGCTGTATCAAGTTCTTTTGGCCCTGGGACGACATGGGAAAAGGTTATTGTAGAACTTTCACTTTCTACCTCTACAACCATCCAAAATCTCAGCTTCCTCTTCAATGACCTCCCGAGGTTCAAGCACGGATCCAGCGRGGGTCGAGATATAAAAACCTTTTACCATTGACGATGTAAGTACCAGGAGTCTTAACTGAGCACCACTCCCCCGCTTGAATTTCATCTTCCTAACCCTGTTTCCTGAACGATGGTTTTCATCCCTCGCCTCTTTGCTCTTTTATTCTTATCCGCTGCCGTCTCTCTGGCCCAACAGGACCCAGCTGCAGACCGCTGCCCAGCTGTACCTGCCAAACCCATCCTCTCCAAACTCACCGACCCATTCACCTTTTTCAACAAACACCCAGTTCGCACCAAAGCTGACTGGGAATGCCGCCGTGCTGAGATTCGCGAGTTTCTACAGCGATATCAGCTTGGTCCTCTCCCCACCAAGCCACCGACGTCTGTCACAGGTCAGCTATCGGAAACCGGTGCATTCAATGTGACGGTGACCGAAGGCGACGTTAACGTTACCTTTACCGCCCAAATTCAATTGCCCACAGTCGATGCAGTGGGTGGACCTAAGGGCGGTGTCCCAGCTATCATAGCGATCGGCGTACCCACCATTCCCATTCCTCCAGATGTAGCCGTCATCACCTTCAATATGGTCGAGATAGCTCATAGCACGGGCTTGCAATCTCGCGGGAAAGGCTTCTTCTACGACTTGTACGGATCCGACCACCCCGCAGGGGGACTCATCGCTTGGTCATGGGGTGTCAGCCGGCTCATCGACGCGCTCGAAAAGCACCCTGAAACCGGAATCAATGCTCAACGGTTGGGCGTGGCCGGTTGTTCGAGGATGGGGAAGGGGGCTATGGTCATTGGGGCTTTCGAACCTCGGATAAAGTTGACGATACCTCAAGAAAGCGGTGCTGGAGGGTCAGCGTGTTGGCGTATCTCGGACCACCTCCTCCACACTCGTGGTGTCACTACGCAAACCGCTGGCCAGATTGTGAAGGAGAATGTGTGGTTTGGGCCCGCGTTCGACTCTTACACTGGTCAGATCGGGGTACTCCCTTTCGATCAGCATTTGCTGGCGGCGTTAATTGCACCCCGTGCATTGTTGGTGGAAGAAAACACCGGCATTGATTGGTTGGGGCCTGAGTCAGTTTGGGGATGCCAGAGAGCGGCGAGGACTGTTTGGAGGGCGCTGGGCGTGGCTGATCGTATGGGATTGTCGCTACCTTCGGGCCACAACCATTGCGCACTTCCTGAGACGTCCAAACCCTACGTCGAGGCGTTTATTGATAGGTTCTTGAAGGATAAGGAGAAAGTGAATACGACGGTGTTTTACACGTCGGCAGAGTTCCCGGAGTACGAGGATAAGGATTGGATTGACTGGGACGTACCTAGGTTCTGATAAGGTTATTTCTTGTAGCCGTGCGCGATAAATATTTTCCTCCTGTATGAATGCAATGTTTCGGTGTGTAAATGAAATTCTGGCCTTGCAGTAGCGTCCTCAACCAGCGTCCATAACGAGGGCCGAGCCATCATCTCGATTCTGTGATCTTGATTCTGTGCCTCGTCGGTAGAGCAGCGGCCATGTGTTGACACAGTTCCATAAATCCTTATCCTTCGAATCTCATACTGACCCCGAATTCGAAGAAGAGAACTTTCGAATCAATGTGTGCAAAGTTTATGAAGGACACACCACGAATCCCACTCCCCTGGGGCGTATCGTGTTGGATCAGAAGCATGTGCTTCTCGAGTACATATATAAGTCTCTGCATAGACGCTGTGGATGGGTGACATAATTCGGGGGAGATGGATGATAGTCGAAGTGGGTGAACCGCCGAGAGTGGCGAAGCGAATCGAACCAAGTCCCAGAGTGGGTGATTGCTCGACGTCGGCCCCCGAGAAAGCACAGCTCTAGAAAGACGCAAACACCCAAATTGCCGCTGGAAAGCAGCCAGACTCCATGGTCGGTACGCAGCCTGTCACTGTTGACTAGGCATCAGGCTCGCTCCATTTGACCCAAGTCAACGATTTCGAGCGGAAATCGACAGCCGCTCGCAGGACTAACCTTGTAGTCCGTGGACTAGTAGGTAATGAGAAAGGGAAGGACTGAATATTGGCCATAACGGGCCCACAGTGCATTCGACCACGGACTGTCGGAAGGCCATCTTTGTCACATGCCATACTCAAGCGCTCTCAAGCCGACAAACGGAACTGGTTTGCCAAGCACCATTGGAGAACCAGAGGACGATGATGAGGAGGTTATGCGTAGCAAGCGCAAGTATCTATCTACCATGGGAGGGGTAGACCCATCGCGTTCGCGTTGCTTGGACAAGGTTCAAGTCCGAGGGCGCTGATGGCCGCCTGAGCTGCTTGATTACAGCCGGACCCACACGAAAAGGGCTCCTAAATCCACAAGTTTGAGGAAGATGCCAATCGTGATAGTATGTGTTAAAGCGGCCAAAAAGCGGTAATGAAGCTTCAAGAAAATGCCATGACTGGCATAACGGTCTTGACTTGGTTGACGGCATATGGACGAAAAAATCTACGGAAACAGAACAAGTTCCCCCTAGCCGACTCGAACGACTGACCTCATCATTTTTATTCATATCATAGCAGGCCATCCAAGTGATGCGCTCTACCAACTGAGCTAAGGAGAATATCCATATTCTAGCCCCTGATCCGTGTCCCGCCGAGGAAAGGATACATAGTAATATCAGAGCCAGTCGCCCGCTGTGTCTGTCACTCCGAAAGCATAAGAGGGATCATCGATGAAGAGAGCGGCAGTATACATGTTATTATATCTTGACAAAGCGAAGAGGTCGTTTCGGAACTCGAGATTGTAGAGAATATTAGAGTAAGAGTCGGGGTGCCATGTACGAATGCGAGTGCATAGAAACCAAGAGAATGAGATGTATCTATCGGACATCCCAAAAATGACTTGAGCGTCAGTCCATTCCAACAGCAGACAGAATGCATGAACGAGGGAAAAGAGAACTCGAAAGCGAAAACTTGAACATTCGACGACCGCCATCATAGAAAGCCTGGCATCACACGACGAGAGAACGGCGGATCCAGCTCCATCCAGATTACTCAATAACCTCAAACCGGCTCTTCTTCCCCTGCGGCCCCTCCAAATCCAAGTCTAGATCCCCCGTCTCATCGTACCCCCTCTTCARCCCAACACTTATCCCGACTCCTCCCATCATAAACCCAGAAGCCCCAGCTGAGGTGGGACTACCAGCACTGGCTGTTGGGGAGCCCGTCAACCCACCCAACACATTTTCTCCCGTCATCATATTCGCGAGCATAACACTATACTGCTCATCCGTCAAACCCATCCCAGCAAGCGGGTTAATCCTCCCTTCGCTCATGTCTGAACCACCCTGATCGAGTCCTATCCCAAAGAAGGTGTTGAAGTTGAATGGAGATGGGGCATTGAGTGGTCCTTCCGAGTTATTGCTGCGGTTGTTATCGTCGTTCCGAGCCGACGACGATGACGCTCGTAGCGAAAGGGAGTTCGAAGGGCCAGGAAGTGCTAGTTGCTGCTGCTGAGAAGCACTCTGCGCAAGTGCTTGCTCGAAATTGGCGTCGGACAGTGGTGGAATACCCGGTCCCCTCGCGATATTCCTCGACATTTGTTGGATCGTCTTGAGATGATTCAGGTGCTTCTCAAGCATATCGAAGAGACCTTGTTTCGAGAACGGTTTGGGTAAGATGTCGTTCATACCTGCCAGGATGAGCCAAAGATGTAAGTCGTTTGCGTCCAGAAGTGGGATGAGGAGGTATTGAGCGTACCGGATGAGTAATAGGTCATAATCTCATTTGGTTTAGAGTTACTCGTCATCGAGATGATCGGAGTACCTGTATCAAACTTGCGAATCATCGACGTCGCAGACACACCATCCAACTTGGGCATCACGATATCCTACACAAACACATATCAGTTACCGACGATAGAGAGCGAGACGGAGAAGAACTCACCATCAGCACCAAATCGTACTTCTCCAAATTCATTTTGGTCACCGCGCTCATCCCATCAACGGCCACATCCGTTGTACACCCAAACACCTGCAAGAACTTGCTGCTCAACTTCCTACTAATCGCATCGTCGTCCACAAGCAGGACTCTCGGGGGCACAGCCCACCCAGGAACGAACGTACTCCTCCGCACTCTCAACTTCTTCGACCCACTCCCACCTGCGGTTGCCACGACCAAAGAGCTGTTCGAGGAACCACTAGCGTTTTGCGAAGACGACGAGGCTCCAGGAGACGAAGAGGCTGCAGCTGACGATGAAGCCTTCCTAGGAGGAGGCGGCGGAAGCTGCTGCACCGCATGCAAAACCCCATTCTCATCCGTCGTATTAATCGAAGGCCTAACAACCTCGTCCTCATCATCCTCCTCGCTTCCCCCTCCAGCACCATCACCCTGTTGCTGTTGTGACTGCTGCGGCCGGGAGCCATCCATGGGCCACACACCGCTCAACGACTGCTGCTGAGACGAAGATTGCGTCTGGTCGAGGTCACCGGGAGAGCTGTACGACTGAGGGGAGTTGACAACCGACTGCCTCGGCATAAGATGTCCGACCGTATACACCTGCAACCCTTCATGCATACTCGCGGCCTCCGCCAAATCATCGTTCATGTTGAACAAGAAAGTCTGTCCACTTCCTCCAGGGTCCATCGGCAGACCGAAGTTGGGCGGAAGCATACCAGAGAGGGGGTTCAACGGACTACTGCTGCTGCTGGCGACATTTGCGGTAGGATTGCTGGTGTTGTTGGCCGTGGAAGCGGCGGTGGATGAGCTCGCCCCGCCCGTCGACCAGCCCTGCTGTTGTTGGTGTGGCTGACTCTCCCTCCTCCCTCTCCCCTGCTGGAACTCCATCCCGGCACCCTCGTACCACCCCTGAGGCTGCTGCGGCTGTTGAGCCGATTGTGGTTGCTGCTGCTGTTGCTGCCCTCCAGGCCCAGTCCACCCGTACACCTGTTGCGGCTGCTGGAATTGCTGTTGCTGCTGCTGCGCCTGCTGGCCCAACTGCGAAATCTGCGGTACCGGCGCCCCACCAGCCGCCGCCCTCCTACTCAACTCGCTCATCTGCATAAGCGTCGCCCTCCCAACATCACTCCCCCCAATCCCCAACCCAATCTCCCTCGCAGCATGGCTAGGCAAGAACGGGTTCGGATCCGTAGTCGTGATCGAGGATAACAGAGGGAGGAAAAGTCCACTCGTATTCCCACCCCCACTCCCACTAGCTCCCAGCGTGTTCCCAGATCCAGCGTTAGCCGGATTCGGAGGGGCGTTATTGCTGGTGGCGTTTCCTGCAGGCAACCTAGGACTCGAGGCGGCGGTCCCAACGCTGCTCGTCGTCACACTCGTCCCTCCACCATGTTGTAGATCCCTATCGCGCTGGTCCCTCTCCCGCTCCCTCTCCCTTTCGCGCTCCCGCTCGCGTTCTCGCTCTTTCAGAGCGATATGGACATTCAGCTGCGCCTGGCTGGAGCTCAACCTCTCTTGGTGAACTTGGGCCTGAGCCTGAACCTGGGCAGCGAGATGCGCAAGCGATAGCTGAGGTTGCGGCTGCTGTCCTGATGGGGTGGCTGCACCCGTTGGCGGGGATGAAGCGGACGAAAGTTGCTGTTGCTGGAGACGTTTACCTGTGTAACGTTAGCCAAAGACCAGGTTGGTGGAGGTGAGCCCAGATTGTCATTCGAGACAAAATTCGAGGACGAGCACCAGACACAGGTTCCAGGCAGGTCGACGATGGTCGAACGGAGATGGACAAAGTTGTCATTCAATCCGCGGATTAACATGCGTTTGCATTTCGTTAACATTCGGTTGACGGATTGACATGACGACACAACACCGCGGTCAAATGGAATAGGAAGGAAGCAAGAGAAACTCGTCAGTATTCATTCAAATGCCACGCATATCACCGAGACTTCGAAAAGAAAAAAACGAAAAGCGAAGGAGAACCCTCTGACGAGACATAACGGCTGCCTACATCTCGACATAAATCACCCTTAAGGCGAACTGACGAGGGTATGTGGTGCATGTGCAGTGTGTGATGGTGTGGTACTCGGAGGGCAAGCGTATCTGGGCGTACCCATCCCACCCTCCAATGGCGATCAACACGAACGGCCATGTTAGACAGACCAATCGAGTATGGACGACTGCCGACTGACAGCCTCGTCGTCCCAATCCAATCCCAATCCATGGAAGAAAAAAAGCGGGAAAAAAGGCTCAGAGGCGAAGAAAAATAAGCAAAAAGGGGTGGCCAGAAGAAAAAAGTGCATAAATCGCAAATAAAAATAAGAAAAAGATGGCTGGAGAAAAGCCCGTCGGACGTTCGTAGTCTTCTTGCTTTAAGTGTCGCGGCCAGGTCGGTCGGTCCTCCTTTCGGTCCTCCTCCACCACCACGAAAAAAGAAAAAAAGAGAGAAAAGAAAAGAAGGAAAAAGAAAAAAAAGGNAGAGACGAGTACACTTCGAGTAGAGAGGCAAGAGACGTAAATAAAATAATCCTACTCGTACAAAAGATTACAAAAAGAGTTCTACACATCATTGATACAATTTTGAATCCAAGAGATTGAATCATACAGGGGAAGATAATCTGTCCCCGACGCAAAAAATGAGAAACAAAAACTATGCTGTTGTCGTCGAACCAAGAAAAAAAAATGAAAAAGAAACCCCAAACCCCCACCAATCCTCCTCTTCCCGCGAACGCTAAAAATACACCGCTTCCTCCCCTTCATCACTCATCCCGCTCATGTCATCCTCGTCGCTAATGTCTCTCTGCATCTCCATCTCCAACTGCGCTCTCTGCACCTCCCTGACGCGTCTCTGCAAATCCATCTGTTCCTGCCTCTCGCGTTCCCTATCCGCGTACTGCCGATCGACTTGCTGGTACCTCTCGCGTTCGGGCACTGGACGGTCCCAAGACGACGACGAAGACGAAGCAGGCTGCAGAGACGAGAACGGCAAAGTGGGTATGGAAACAGGCGAAGGCTGCGGCNGCCTGCTGCTGTTGCTGAGCAGCATACACGCCAGCCCCACTTCCACTTCCGCCTCCCGCAATCCCACTCGAGGCTGCGAATCCAGACGATGACATGGTCGCAGAGCTCCCTGACAACCCGTTTGAAGCGCTCCCAACGCCGGCGACGCCAGCGTTTACGAGCATACTCCCCAATCCTCTCTGTTGCCCGCTCTCCCTGAGCACGCTACTCAGTTGCGAGAGCTGCGAAAGTTGGGCGAGCTGAGCACCGCTGGGCGAACCCGAGCTTGGATTCATCCCGTTGGGAAGGTTGAGAGTCGGGTTTCCGCCTGCGTAGACAAGGCGAGGTGGAGTGATGGATAAGAGCGAGGGAAGAGCAGAGTTTTTGGGGCGAGGACAGCGGCAAGGGCGAAGGATGGATGGATGCGGTCGGGAAAAAGACCGAACGAGAGGGGTAAAGCAGAGAATATCGGGAAGAAGGTGGAGAATAAAATGCGAGGTTCAAAGGACGACGATAGGATAGTGGATAAGGGTAAAAGAAAAACGAAGAATTTCCATCAGCTTCTATTCACCAAGAAAAAACAAAAACCGAATCCAACAGAAACAGAAAGAAGAGGGGGGGTGCGTCGACGACTTTCACTGCTTCTGGGTGACGTAAGGGGTAGGTCTTGCTGGTGAACAGGCATGGGCAGATGGACAGCTTCTTCCACGGTCTTGCGGCATTTTGAGGTAGGGATCCAGGGACATCCGAGGGAGAGATGGAGGGGGTCTCCATCCGCATACATGGGGAAAACAAGAGGAGATTAAAAGAATGAGGAAACAAAAGGGGCGGCCAACTCCCTTTGCTTCCTCGAAAATAAAGGACATAAAAAGAATTACAGTTCAAAGTTCATAAAATAGACGAACCAAAAAGACAAAAAAAAATCAAAAAAAAATGCGCGAAAGTCGAAAGAAAATTTTCAGAATGCGCAGGTCGAACAAAAAATTAGGATTGGATTGGATTGGATGGGCATCGAGTCGGGGTCACAACGTAGACCAGGCACAAGGGCGATGCGCACATATCGAATCAGTCGACTCAATACGACACATACCCCGACCTACTACTCTGCGGCTGGTACGGTGGCACACCACCACCGACAACACCACTTCTCGGGTCCACGTCCATCGCCCCACCGCCAACAACACCAGCAGAAACACCACCAAACGACGTCGACGACGGCGAAGACGAAGTAGGCGTCGAGCGAGGGGGAGGAACCAACAACGAACTCAACGAACTCAAATTATTACTCGACTTACCACTCTCACTCCCCAGGAAATACGCAATCAGACTTTGCATAACGCCATCCTGCTGCGCCATCCCCCGCTGGAACCCAACCATCTCCACAAGCACGCTCTCGTAGTTCCTCTCGAGGCTCCGTAGCCGCCCTTTGAGATCCTCGTTGTCGTCTTTCAGTCGACGGATCTCGTGCTGCAGCTCCGCCGAGGCGGTGGGAGAGAGGTAGCCTGCTCCACCTCCTACGGCGCTGACACCTGTGGGAGGGTAGGGGGCAGCACCGGGTGCGAGGAGAGGGTTGCCGCCTTGGGCGGCGACGACTGCTTGTTGGGAGGCTAGGGATTTGCGTTGGGCGGGGACCTTGCGTTTGATGTTTTCGAGGGCGTCTCGCCTGTCGGCGTGGAAGTCTGGATGGCGGAACGTCCATGACTAGGAGGGCGGGGATACGATAAGAGAGAGAGACATRGGAGAAGAGGAGGCGGGGACGTACATGTTCGCCAAATTGATTATCATCAGTGTTCTTGACTTTRTGAAAGTCGTACTTGTTCAGCTGCCGCACGAAGCTGGCGAAATTCGAGTGCTTGAACATTCTTGGTAGGATGGATTTTGTGAATTCGTTCATGTCCTGCACGGCGAGCAGAGGTCAGACGACTATCATCGCACCGTATGCCCTCGAGCGTATCTCACCTTGACGACGAAGCAATCTCCTTGCGGACCCCACGAAACGACCGACTGGAAGTTGGGATCTTCAAGCATTCTAGTCAAAGCAACCCGTAATCAGACATTGAGTCGCAGACGCCGAGACATGAGACACACTCACTTGTACAACTTCTTCACGAAATCGCTCGTCGAGGGCATAGGATCATCATGATGATGAGACGCCGAACTCGAACTGGCCCCTACGCCCTCCTTCGAGTCTCCTCTCGTGTTCATACTGGCGCTGGTCGGAGAGCCAAGCGTGGGTGTTGAATCAACCCGCTCGCGCTTAATAGCTGGGACGATATTCGGATACCCTCCTGCTGCTGCTGCTGAAGCTCTCGTCGTCCTCTTGCTATGAATAGGAGGCGACGAATGCGACTGTGGATGTGGGAAGGGGATTTGGGGTTGCTGCAGCTGTTGCTGCCAAGAAGCGTTGGTGGTGGTTGTGGGTGAAGATGTAGCCGGGTATAGCTGACCGGCGCGTGCGTGCTGCTGCTGCTGCTGCAGTTGGTGCTGGTGGGAGGCTGAGCTCGGTGAAGTCAAAGGAACACCAGCAGAGTTAGCGGTGTTATAGTAGAGGTGGTGGTAGGAGGATCCAAGATGATGCTGATGATTGTTAGAATCCGAAGAATCCATTTTTCGGTGCAGCCTAGTGCGGTTATTATATGACGAAATTCCGCGCGCCCAGTGAGAAACAACAAACCACACGGTGGTAAGTGGCAGCAGAAGTGATGAAGGGCCGGTGTCAGTGCACGGTAACCCAAGGGGAGAGAGGGATTCGAGACTGGGCTAGGTCGTCGACGCTTCTGACGGAATTAAATATATAATCGGAAAGCGGAGACCAATTCTAACCTAGCAGGAGCAGGTGGAATGTGGGAGGGCCGTTGCCGCTGCAGGTACGCTGTGGAGACTCACTCCACGAGAAGAAGAAAGCGGGGTGGATATGACGAGCTTCCTCCCCATCCTCCCATGCACTCAACTATAAAGACTGTATCTTCTACGATGAACCCTTGTTCGGTTCGACGGACAGCACAAATCCATATTCATTCTCTTCACCAAGGATAAGTCCCGGTCCAGACCCACCGCCAAAAACCTCTTCGAAAATACACAAAATATTGCGGGGTGTCTAGAACGCACGGTCTTAGGCTCGTCGAACCATGCTCTAGGCTCCACTGGAGCATGTCTGGAGCCTCGAACAACTCCGCTCAACCTTCCAACTCGGGCTATGCCGGCAAAGCACCCCCAAAATAGGGGCGTGGGACTTAATCACCGTTACCTCCGAGGCACAGGAACCGCTAGCGAGTTGTTCCGTCGGATCACCCAAGCTTCTTGGGTCCGATGAACGTGGCGAAATGGCTGTGTCCACTGAATGGCGTCGAGTTTCAAGGGGACGTGACTTGCTTTGTGAGGTCGAGGCTCGAGGTCTGTTTCGTTAAAGATAGGCACGGGAGTGATACAATTGAAAGAGAAGGCCAAGGATAAGCATGGTCACGACTGTCTTAGGTTAACCGTAATCAATATTGGTAACCTCGTCAGGCGTTTTATCGAAGTGGTTGCCTTTGTTCTTGTCAGTACCAGTCAATCCACGTTTCTCCACCCGTACCTATCAATATGCAATGTGCAGATCTGAAGATGACCAACTTCCAAAAATCATGATCTCATATAGTTCTGACAGCTTCGATTCAAGAAGTCACTGGCAATCCTATGTGACGGTGGCCATCGTGCCCACCCTAAAACTGAGCGCCTAAACTGAGCAGCCAGCGAGTGCAGTCACCGTTTCTTCAGGGTACTGTCGCTTCGATCTCTCACAGCTGGTCGTTAAATTGCTTTGAGACAATATTGCAAATTCTTTATTTAATTCTCGCACAATATACATAATTCGAAGACGAGCTCGCGAACGCGAACACGATCGACCATAATTGGTTGAGATATCTCTCAAACCGGAGGGTGAACCCCAACGCCCGGTAAACCACCACCTCCACCACCACCACCACCACCATTGTATACCCTGACATCCTGCCCCATCTGCCTATTGTACATGTCGGAATCGCGGTCCGGAGGTTTGGGCTCGGGAGCCCGAGTATGGGTTTGAGTAGTACAGTCTAGTCCGGGTCGGAGTCCATCAACGAGTTCCTTACCATCTACAGACGACACAAAAGGAAGTCAGACGACGCCTCAGGAAGAAAATAATAAGGTGAACTATCTGACCTTGGTGGGGATCCCGTCCAAACCCAACCGGCGATTGCCCCGTCCTCAACGAACCCGATACCGCCGTGGCACTCATGGCACCGTGGGGCTCCGACGCCCGCCTCCAAAGCTGCTTGTACCTCTTCATTTGGAGGAAGAGAAAGATGCATAAGACCAAGCACATGCACAATGCCACCCCAAAGACGATCGAGAGCGCTTGCGTCGTCCTAGAGTCACCAGTCGCACTTGAAGAAGAAGAAATCGGATTCGGACCCGAGACGTTATGGCCCCCAACAAGAAACCCGTCCAACACCAAGTAGCTCCCACTCCCCGGCACGGTATCGTGCGTAATAAGAAGTTTATGTGTAGACAAGGTCGGGCCCAGGACGGGTGAGGCCCATAGAGGTACAGCGTATGTCGGTGGACTAGTTTGTGGAAGATGAACCATAGCAGCAGTCGGTGAGTTGTCGACTGTGAACGATATATCGAGCATTGCGCTGGTGGAGTTCGCGACTGCTAGGGACAGGGTACCGATCACCGTGATCGAGTTACCTATGCAGCGGTTGTGAGTGGCGGAAGGTGGAACAGAAGGGAAAGGAAGCTGTGGATACGCGAGAGGAGGGATGATCAGCGATGTACAATGTAAGATCGTGCGTACCGTAGAAATCGACAGTAGCAGACGCTCCGGGCGAAGTCGTCCAAGTCGTCGTGTTAAGATATTCCCGGCCTGGTGCTCCATCCTGAACCCATGTTCCAGAGTAAGTAATTGCTGGATGTCGGTCGTCGATTACCAGTACGGCCTCTGAAATTCTCTGAGCCATACTAGCAGAGAATGTAGTTTAGGAATAAGGTTGCCAATCGCAGTGCGTAGGATGGAACGATGAGTAGATGAGATACGATGTGAATGAGGTTATAAGCAGCGAAATTGAGAGGCCATTGACAGTCTTTATATATCAGTGGGCCCCAGAGTAGACCGAAGCATTTAACGGATCAAGTGCCTAGACCAAGATACTCATTGACAGGAAGAATGAACGCGACTTTCCACTTTTCAGTGACAGCGGGCTCGATGGAAGAGCCTCCAGCTCTAGAGTAGAGACGCCCAGATCGACTGAATAATGTGACGGAAAGCGGCTAGACTGAACAGTGCAGGGGTACGCAGTCCGCTGCTGGCACACCGAACCGAGTTTGGAGGTCAAAACGCCTCTCGAGGGATGTTCCCGGGAGTGACCGGAACGGCTTGATAGCACCTTGACAGCAAGGGTAAGGTAGCACTGAACCTCAGACTCGTCAAAGAACCAGCACTGCTCTAGTGCTTTAGAAGTTGAGTACACCAGACAGCGAGGGATGATCAAGTACCTTGGACGTCCGCCGTTGGGCTGGCACAGAATCATTGTTCAAGGATCAGAGAGTGAAAAGTAGGGGAGAGCACAGGGTGCGCAAGTATATCCTGCACGGATAGGCCAAGCCGGCGTGCTGGCTATTGAAGTATCAGAGTCTGCGCTGCAGAGAACTCCGAACAGCGGGAATCAGCGGTGGCTGTATTGTTGATGCGAATCACATCATCGGCCTCTTTGAATTTCCCAAGTTGGGCACTTTCTTCGTCAATCCCGCACCAACGCCGGTGGTTCCGACCTGCAGTCGGCTCTGGCTGGCCTTCGAGCGCATAAGTAAGTATCAGAAATTTTCTGATGCTCATTGTCAAGAATGTCAATGTACGTCAGGTCAGGCAACCATCGCCGCCACACCGCGCTGTATGCTGGTTACCAATAACAAGCATTCGGTTGGCCGGTGGGAAGCTATCATTCAAGTGCAAGGGTCCTTCTTCGCTATTGAACAGGTTCTGTCAACTACTCGGGGTTCGCGAAATCACGATGATGGCCAAGAGAGCCACGATGGTCGTGCTTCTCAACTCAAATACATATACCACACTTCTCTTTAGCCCCGGAAGCGATTGACTTCTTTGCTCCCCTACCAAGTTCTGGATCCGCCCACATATCCACACGCGCACACACGCACATAACAAAGCGGCCAACTCGGAAATTCCACTCTTCTTCCCTTTGCTTTATCTCTTTCGCCCGTTTGAGACGAGAACGATGTCGTCTTCGAATGTACTCTCGGTGACGATCCTCGGAAGCCCAGGCCGTTCGCTCGCCCTCGCTCTCGTAGCGAGCTGGTGCCTGCGGACCCTCGCCTACCTCATTCGCGTCCGAAAGCTCCCTCCTGGTCCTCGGAAGCACGTTATCATGGATAACCGGGGTGACATGCCGTATCCCATGAAGGAGGGAACTTGGAAGTCCTTTGATCACTGGCATGCAAAGTTCGGTTCTGTGATTTCGTTCTATCTTGGGAGGAAACTCGTTATCTGTGAGTCATCACCCTCAAGTCGAACACCTAGGATGGGACTGGCGGCACAGGAGGGAAGGCTAATAATGGTCATCGGTCGGGTTTATAGCGCTCGGAACGATTCAAGCTGCGACGGATTTGTTCGAGAAGAAGGGTAGCATCTATTCGAGTCGGCCTCGGAACATCGTCGCGGGCGAGATTCTGTGCAGGAATATGAGAGGACTGGGGATGCCTTATGGGCAGAGGTGGAGGAATTGGCGGTCGGTGAGCGTTCAATCCTTTTTATCATTGATGGTTCCTTTCTTGCCTCATACTCCCTCTAGCTCATGCATGCGAGTATGAGCGTCGAAGCATCGTCCCAATATAAGCCTTTGCAAGACGCGGAGAACAAGCTGCTTTTGAGGGATCTTTTGCAGCATCAGAATGAGCCAAAGTCGCTCTCCGGCTTCATTCGTCGGTGAGTCTCCCTTCCAATGTTTTCCCTCTCCCTTGCCGATCGGAAAATGAACCCGACAGGTTTACTGTTTCGGTGGTCACGGTCGTCTCCTACGGACGCCGAATTAAGTCTCTGGACGATCACTTGGCGGTGGCTCAGCATAAAATTGACGAGTGTACGTGTCTCCCTTTCCCCGTCGATCAAACGACTAACTTGTAGGATTCTGTTTAGATTTCATTCGCGCAAAGTGAGTTGGCCTCGTATTCGAGTATAACGGAGTTGATTCTCAGCTTTTCTCTCTTCCATCCAGTGTGCCCGGTCGCTACCTCGTCGAAATCGTGAGTTTTCACTCTTCATATTACACACGCTCTGTTGATCTCAGTCTACTCCGCAGTTCCCGATCCTCACTCGGCTTCCCGTAAGTTCCAGTGATCTTCAAATTTTACCTTGACGAACTAAGGAGACCTTTTAATCAGAAACTTCTTCAATGGTGGCGCCGTGAGCCAGAAGAACATTTCGCCAACGACTCAAAACTTCTTCTCGGACTTGCGAACGAGGTGAAAGAGCGCATGAAGAAAGGCATTGCGTACCCTTCCACTGCTACTCGGGCATTGGAGAAGCAAGGTGCTTTCGGCCTCAATGATTTAGAGACTGCTTATGCGCTGTCGTCGCCGTTCGGTGCTGGGTCAGGGACTGTGAGTGTAGAGAGCTCTCTTCCGAAGCGAAGCAGCACTCATTGTGACCTCGGCAGACGCTCTCGACTATCGACTTCTTCCTCGGTGAGTGTGGTTCATACCGGTCGCTCGTCGAAGCTCGAGCACTGAGTTATGCTCCGAAATGCAGTGGCCATGCTTCACTACCCACAGGTAATGAAGAAAGCACAAGAGGAGCTTGATAGTGTGGTCGGCCGTGACCGACTTCCTGAATATGATGATGCCGCGTCTTTGCCTTACTTGCAAGCTTTGATCAAGGAAACGATGAGGTGTGTCCTTTTTGCTTTCCCGAACCATTCAAAACCCAACATATTCCCCAGGTGGAGGCCCATTGCGCCTATAGCTGTTCCTCACAGTGTCATTGCGGACGATACGTACGAAGGCAAGTTCATTCCAGCTGGGACGACCGTGCTGGCCAACCTCTTGTGCGTGAATTTCCTTCTTTTGATCAGACTTTTCGCGTTAAATTGCTGACGGTCATATAGCTCGATGAGTCAAAACGAAGAAGTACTTTACAATCTCTCCTAACAGGCCAATAAACTGACCCTCTTCGCCGAAACAGATGTTCCCCGAACCTAACAAATTCCGACCGGAGAGGTACCTCGAAAATCCTTCTCTCCCACACAACTTTGTCTTCGGCTTCGGACGGCGTATCTGTCCTGGTATGCACGTCGCCCACAATTCATTGTTTATCCTTATCTCCAGGTCTGTATAACCGCTCCTGCCTCTCCAAATCCGAACCCAAATTGACGTTCTGACCATATCATAATTAGGATTCTCTGGGCGTTTGACGTCCTCCCAATAACACCGGACGCTAAACTCCCAAACCCTGACAAGACCGAGGGTGGGATCGTCATCAGGCCTGCGGAATTGGAGTATCGGTTAGTAGCACGAAGTAAAGGGGTCGACGCTGTTATTTTGGCGGAAGCTGGCAAGGCGGAGGTTCAGCTGGCTGCGTATGATTAAATCTAACGCAGTTTTTTGGTTAAGACCAGCTGAGCTTATTGGAATGTGATAGATAAGACGTGCTGTGTTCTCTATAATTCGAAATTGCGATTCTGAATGTTAGTGGCGTCTCTTCTCTCGTGTGTGTGTCAGATAATTCCCTGGCGGGTTTGTTGGACTGCGGTAGTTGTACATGTGCATGAGGCAAATGAACATTTGTATAGTGCTAGAGATGAGACGTGGGGTAATAACTAAAAAGCGAAGATCTTCCTGTTTGGATATGGCGGTTCGAGGATTGCTCGTCTTGGATCCGACTATTTTCGCAATAATCGTAGGGCATTTCTCAAAGCAGGGGCGACTGGCGAGCGTGTCACTGGGCGGCCATGGCCGACACTCGAGGTCATAGTGCGACTAAGTATGCGAACGGTCGATCAACAACTGGGTTATGAGGGTGGGCGCTGACGGTGCGTACCTTTGATGTTGGTTTCGGAGCGCTAGCCTTGGCGCAATGCGATCAGGAAAGGGACCCCTGTAAACGTCCAAAACATTATTCTGGGCCACCTCTCGAAATGAAGGACACACAATACCTTTCCAACAAGCCTATGGGAAGAGGTTTGGTAGAGACTTTGCTGTTTCCGGGGAAGATTCAGATGATATAATAGCATATACGACATGAGCCGACAGACCCGAGCTTCTGAAGCACTTCACGGCGGTTCTTTACCTCAAAAATCCAATCCTCTTTGACCCCCAGCAAAAAGCGTTCCAGATAATGCCTGTTCTCTTCCTTCAGACCCTCGATTACCGAGCGACATTCTGGCTCCAGCTGCCTATCGTCGAGGACCCGAGGGAGGTTTCGAAGCGTATACAATGTGATGTACGAGATATAAACCACCAGTGTCGAGTGGAGCTTTCGATGCACGTAGCCTAGGGGTGGGTCCAGAAGCGTCGTAATGTGGGAGTCGAGGAATGCGGTGCGTGTTGGGCAGCGGACGTCCGTTGGAATACCTTCGAGCGGCATAGATATTGTGAGGTCGGAGACATCGAACTGAAAATATGAAGCAGGGTGTATGGCGATACTAGGAGGGGTATACTCGTCGACGATAGTACCGTCAGTAGGTGGCACAAAGTCCAAAAACAACGATTGAGGGAAGGAGGTTGGTTGGTCAGGGTCCACCAGGTGATGCTCGCACGTTTCTTTTGGAGCCTCTGAGAGACTTCGGTACGGAAGGTCTCCACAGATCGTACCAGCTGCCTCCTTGACCAGATGATCGGGAACTAGTAGTTGCAGCATGAATAGACCAGTCGGCACGGTATGGGCGAATGCGAGGCCATCCTCTGCCCAGACAATCGACGGTATAGCCTTGGAAGAGAGACATGCCGCCGCTTCGAGTCGTTTCTGTTGCTGACGGACAACATATATGCTCTTTTCATGGAACTGGACAACCATAAGGGCGAGTCCTGGCGATGGTTCAATGTCGCAGGAAGTACGCATTGCCTGTTGCATAGGTAACCGGTTGGCTATTTCCAGTCACAGCCACACGACCGTCACGCATCCCCTGATAAGATAACAGTCGATAGCTACGAGTGAGGGAATCCTGGAAAGCATATCCAAAAATCTGACTTGAAACATATACATACATACACGCAAGAAAAACGGGAGATGGGAGATTAGATATACGTTGTGATGTTATTAGCGAGATGTAGTAGATTAAAATTGATCTGAAGGGCTGAGCTGAGATGTGTAAGATGGATTTCTATCGGATTTCCGACTACTTTCGCAAAAATCGAAGCGCATTCCGCAAGGCAAGGGCGACTGCGGGGCATGTCACTGGTCTGCCATGGACGGCGTTCGAGGTCAGAGTTCGACTAAGACTGTCCATACATAGTCAATAACAAGGTCAAACGACGATATTCGCTGAATTACTCACTTCTTCTTTTGATTTCGAAGAGCCAGTCTTGGTGCAATCCGGTCGGGAAATGGGATCCTTAAGTCCAAGACATTAATTAGTGAACACTTCGGAATGTGAAGAGAGCTAGATAATACCTTTCTGACAGGCCTATGGGAAGAGGTTTCTTGAAGGCAAGTTTGTCAATTCTATAGAGAGGTCAGGCAATCTACACTCAACAAACAATGAAAATGACATACCCGGTTTTTTGAAGGACTTCTCGCCGCTTTCTGACCTCGTCATCCCAACTCTCTCTGCTTCCCCGCAACCAGCCTTCAAGATAGGGCCTGTTTTCTTCCTTGAGACTATTGACCAGTGAACGGGATTCTGGTTCCAATTGACCGTCAGTGAGGATGCGAGGCTCGCTGCGAAGAGTGTCTTCCACTATGTATGACAAATAGACCATAAGGGAACCGTGGAATTGTCTATGCATGTAGCCAAGAGGTGGATCCAAGGCGGTCGTGATGATGGAGTCGACAAAAGCGGTGCGGGTTGGACAACGGACTTCGGGAGCAACTTCCAGAGGAAAAGATCTCGTGCCGTCAAGAATATCGAATTGAAAATATGAAGCAGGGTGAATCATTATCGTCCAGGGGGTGATTTCTTCCAAGGGGGGAATGAAGGTCACAAATGACGATTGAGGGTAGCAGGTCGGTTGGTCAGGGTCTACACGACGATATTCTTGCGTTCCAGGTGGAGGTTCAGAAAGGACATACGGAAGACCGTGACAGATCGTTTCAGCCGCGGCTTGCACCAGATTGTCGGGAACGAGAAGGCTCTGCACCACAGGGAATGTTGACCCAACGTCAGGTGAGAGCGCGATGGTGGCATCCGTGCCCCACAGGACAGCAGGTATCCCATGGGTAGAAAGATAAGCTGCTGCTTCGAGACGCTTTTGTTGGTCCTTGACTGGGTCGTCGTCGTAAATCTCCATGATAGGCTCCATGATAACAGGAGTACCGTTGCAAATTGACGCGGATTTATCATCTATCTCATGTGATGCTGTCACGGTCACACATTTCCTCAAAACGTGTCTTACATTAGGAGGGTGGAGAGTGGCGAGAGACCAGTATTTTGGGTCGTTACATGTAGCCGAAGGGACCGGCTCACCTGGAGCAGACCTTAGTGTATAGAAAGTGTCTCGCAATCTTTTTGTCTGCAGCCCAAGCTACCAAAATATCTCCACCATGAAGACGAAATACAAAGCTGGTGATAAGGAAAGGAGATTTGAAACTGTCCTAGAAGTACTGCTTACCACTTCCACTCCTTCGCCTACCTCAAAGGAATGTATTTTTGTCAACAGAAACCCACGACAATCTGAAGAATCACATACAATTACATCACGGAACAAACTCTCCTATGTTCATTGGGTATCTCGGAAATGGTGAAGGGGAGATGAAAACAGGTATTCAGTCTAATATCGTTGGCCACGAGTTCAACGATCTGAGTTCCATCGTCCTTCGACTGTATTACATTCATACCTACTCTAGCTCGCTATCACTCCCACCCTCGGTCTCTGTCTCCGTCTCGCTCTCAGCGTCCGTCTCAAATTCACTCTCCAAATCCGTATCCCCATCAATATCCCGCTCGTACTGAGGGTTCCTCTTTGTCCTTTCTCCAGCTGACGGTCCCCTGGTTCCGCTCACAGTCGAAGCAACAGGCCCAGAACCATTCTGACTGCCACCAGCAAACGGAGAACCCGTCCTTGCACTCACGTTACTGCCACTTCCACTCAACCCTGACCTCGATAACCGTGAATTGGCCAAAGGTGACGCTGACCCAACAGGAGACCCACCAACCCTCCCTGACATCGACATCGAACTGCTAACAAACCGTGGTCGTCCCCCCAATCCCGAAGAACTACTTGCACCGAGCCCCAGCATGTACATCGTCGTACTAACCGTCCTGGTCCTGGCTCCAATGGGTGCTGCGCCGATTCCTCCGTTAAACTCTTGTTTAAGGGTCGTCGTGGTGGACGAAGAGGCGGAGGAAGAGTTGGGTGAAGCGAATTTGGGCATAGGGATCCGGAAGTTCAGACCTGACAGGAGGTCTTCTCCTCCGCCGGAAGATACACCTTTTGCGGAGGCCTGACCACGGAGATCAGCTTGGCTATGCGGTTTCCTCAGTGTGCTTCCCAATGAAGGTGAGTGTCTCAGCCGAGGGCTGGTCATTACGCTTCCGAAGGTCGAATTCGGCGAGGCTGGCGGCTGTGGTGGCTGGAGTGGCGCTTGTGATGATACGAGCGACGAAGAGGAGGCGTTGGCAACTGGATTTCTGAGCCACGAGGTCCATGAAGACGACGAGGAAATATTTGTGGTGGAAGCGGCGTGAGGATACCGAGGGGTTGGGGATAACAAGCCAGACTCCGACTGGGATTTCGATTCCTGCGATGCAGATTGGGATTGAGGTTGGGCGTTTTCTTCAGACAGCGGCGATGACGGCGAGAGCGGGGAAGAACTCGAGTCTTGGTGTACAGTCATCTTCAAAGCTGCGATATCATGTTCAACATCTCCCAACTTCCTCCTAAACCCTTCCATAGCTTTAACAATAGAAGGCTCCGTGCCATCTATGAAAGCCTGGATCTGATCCTCGACATCTCCCAGCCCCATCGCCGACCCGTTCCCATTCCTGTTTGCATGGCCGTTCGTCGGCGTTTGGCTCCTGAAGACATGCGCAGGTGCACTCCTAAGCGGCGAGAAAAAATTCGAAACCGAAGCCGACAGCGAGCCCGATGCCGATGCAGGTGGCGACATCAACCCAAGTCCAAACCCAGAAGACGACAAGGCCGATCCCGGTAAAGCAGATGAATACCCCTCCAACGCCCCAGGCACACTCAGCAACGTTTCGTAGCCTTTACACAAAACTGCCTCGTCGCTCTTCCTAATTTCCAACTCCACTCGAGCGTCTTCGACGAAGTCGTTCAGCCGTTCAAGGATCGCTTCGAGGATTTCTCGCGGAATTGCAGTCGAGCTGGCAGTGGTGATAGAAGACTTGAGCGACTGGAGACTGAGATGACAGTCCTTGAATGACCGTTGGAGGTCGTCGTACCGACGAGCAGTCTCGGCGAGCTTAGGTAGGAGAGGATGGGTGAATGGGGTTGATTCGATTTCTGAGGTCTCTGGTGCTGCTATTTCAGTCGATGTTGACGCTAAAGCCGGTGTTGAGGTTGACGAAGAGGTCGAGTGTACCGAGTCGACCACAGGCGCCTGTGATACAGGTTGACTGGGTGGTGAGACACTACGAGTTGGCTGTAACACGGCCAGGGCCGACTGAGGAACAAAGCCACCGACAGGGTCGTCCAGCTGATCATCGAAGGAATCAGGCTGAGAAATTGAGACGAGCGGAATGGAATTGGCGAGGGGAGTCAACATTCCTGTTGATGACTGCGAGGTCGCTTTATCGCCTTCCATGTCGTCTCCATCTTCCTCGTCCTGCTCTTCCTCGGCACTACCTGCGACCACAGACGTGTTAATGATGACGGGGACAGGGACAGGGACGGAGCCCTCGTCGTCGTTGGCAGGTGACAGTGCTGTATCCTTAGCCGCTGTACCCCCTTCCTCCTCCTTTCTTTCCCCCTCTTCCTCCTCCAACGCCGCCTTCTGCTCCCTACTGTCCACAACCTTCCCTTCCTTCTCATCCTCTTCCCTATATTCCACAACACCAGGTTCAGGACTAGAAGGACTCAACTCGAGCGATATCGATGATTCCACCCTCGGCGTGTTAGCATCAGCAGTTGATTCCAGTTCCCCATCTTCTCTGTCTCCCTCGTCATCAATGCCAGCATTTTGATCTTCATCTCCATCGACATCACGGGTAAGGAGAGGAGCTGCACCGTCAGAAGGAGGCGCTAGCGGGGCGGGTGAAGGTGAGACTCCGCGTCCCACGTCGACATGGGTAACTTCCAACTCGAGCGCTTCAAGCTCTAGCAGCAGACTGTTTGCAGCCTGTTGAGCTTTCGGCGAAAGCGTCGTGGCTGCTTCTGGTGAGGGCGTCGATACTGGACCCGTAGAAGTAGCGGCAGTGGTAGGAGTCGTAGTCGAGCCCGTCATCGCAACCGGAGCCGTAGAAGGAGCCGTAGCCGTTGCCACAGCCGTCTTTGTTGTAGTACTTGCTGGGGAAGGACCAGGATCGCTAGGTCGAGGTACCTCGCTCATCCAGCCCTCAGGGGGTACCCATACATCCTCCGGCAAAAACTCGTCATCCAACGAAACACCGCCACCCAACTCGGCCACAAGTCTTCGTAAACGGAGTTTGCATGAGAGCTCGTACTGCAGCTCGTCCTTTAACTGGTCGACGAGGTATTGGGCTGTCACCAGACGGCCAAGTGACCCGGTAAGTTGGGTTGGATTGCCAGGTTTTGAGGACGCCGCGTCATCGGGAAGGAAGAGGAGGGGAAGGGTATGAGGCGCGTCCAGAGACAATACAATAGCTTTAGCATCTTGTATCATCTCAGCGAGTATCCCGCCGTCCGCACTGCTCTCCGCCCTCCGAACCCACTTCCCCAACTCCTCACTAAGCCTCTCTTCCCTTCCAGCCATCTTGATCCTCAACGCCACCTCGTTCCTCCTCCCGAAAGATTCTCGCATGATATCTCCACCGAGTTCATCCAAGGCTGTTTGGAAGCGCTCCAAAGAGGCTTGGGAGGCTTGGAGTTGGTTTGAGAGAGTGTATAGTTGAGAGGAGAGCGAGTCGATGGAGGCTGTGTGCCGGGATTTGAGGGTCGATATCGTCGTTTGGAGGGTGTCGGTTTGGACTTGGGAGAATTTCCTAGAGGTGGAAGTGTCAATRTTGTCGAGATTGAATGAAGAATAGGTACGTACATGTACCGAGCGACCATCTTAGTAGCCGTGTTGTCATCCACCTTGAGTTTGTCAAGCTCGAATTGAGCTTGACTTTGAGCGAGACGATCTGCTTCGCATGATTTGGCCTGGGCGTCCAATTTCGCGACCAAGCCCTCCTGYTCCGATTGGAGGTGTTCGACCTGGGCATGGAGTGCGCCAATCTCGCTGTGCATATCGTCCATGAGGCGTTTGAGGCTCCGTTTACCTTCCGCAAAGGACGCTTCGAGAGTAGGCGCATTGGCAGCCGAAGACGAGTTCATGGATCCYGAGGACGACGTCGAGGGTCTCCCTTTCCCCATCTTCGCCTCTAGACTTCTAACAAGGCTCGCGTACTCCTTCATAGCGACATCCGACATCTTCCCTTGCTCCTCCAGACTGCGTAGCTTCCACTCCAACTCCCRCTCGCGCTGCCTCGACGCCTCTTCCCGYCCTCGGATACGCGCAGCCAGTTCATAAGCCTTCTCTTCACCCAGCTTGGCTTTCACGGCGTCGCTTTTCGCGTTCACCAATTCATTCGTACGTTGAAGCAAGGTTTCTTCCGTCGAGGAAAGCTGGTCCGAGAGTTTTCGAAGGGAAAGGGTGAGTTGTTGGACCTGGGGTACCGCGGGGTGGGATTGGGGCAAGGTATCAGGATGAGGAGTCTGTCGTAGGATCTCCAGCTCATCTTTCAAAGCCTTGTTCTCTTGCTCGAGATGCTGTATCCTGTCGTGCTCGTTSGACGTCTTGAAATAGTGCGACTGCAATTTCACCGAGTTTCGGTGAAGCTCATCCTACAGAGTATAGATCTGAATTTCAGCAAAGRGTTCGTTCATTCGGTCTTACTAAAGATAAGGTTGAATTTTATATAAATTGTAAAGGTAGAATACAGCCTCCAATGAATCGTAAAAGTCGAATCCTCAAACCCCTACTCACCTGGACGCGGTCGAACGCTGCTTTCAGGCTGTTCAATTGCGTGACGACAGGGTGGTCCTCGAGATGCACCACCGCCCCATTGGCGTCAATTGCCATCGCTYTTRACCCTTCTCTTGCGCGTCAAGGCACCTTGCAAAGGCCACTCGATRGTTGTTGCTTRRACGGGGACGAGATTAACGGGACCCTGCATCGGCGCAGTGATGGTTTCCGCAGACGTGTAACACACGTGATAGTGATGCGCCCTCAGGCTCAGTGCCGTAKAGTACTAGCCGGCCTGTGGCGCGCAGGCGCTTGTGCTTTGACCGGCAGCGGAAGTAGTCATAGNNACACAGCTTCANAANCTGTTAATTGTCGGAAGCGGTGGCTAGTGTGGCCACTGTTATACTCTTTGGTTTCCTCGACTCCTGAGTTTGCATTGACTTCGTCGGATAGATCGACCGTTTCTAATTACGCAATGTAGGCACTGGTGGGCTGTAGAGTTGGCAGTGCTTTGTCCTCAATTCTTKTYTTCTTTTATCCTTCAGGGGTGTGTGTATGCTCTGGAGGGYGTATATAAGGCTCYYAAGGATTGTTACAGCAATACAAGMCTTCTCCCCACCTTCCATCCCATCTCAGGAACTTCAGGTTSTATAGGTWAACACACCGCTCCACACCATGMAGACTCAGATGTTTTACTCTGCATCCTTCCTCTTGCTCTGCGGCTTCAACCTCCTCCTATCAAGCGCRTCAGCTCTCTTGGTKTCCGAGTCYTCKAAAGCTGCKGAAGCTACACCGGCACTGACGGCCAACTCGAGCGTGGTCACRTCGATCTCTCATAGTCAAGCTCTAAACTCAACATCGAACTTCACCCCTAGCTCTCAGTGCGAGAAGTACCAGGACGACTGGTACTACATCGAAGAGACKGATAACTGCGGCTACGTGAGGTTTAATCAGGAGAAGCAGATTTGTATYGAAGGGTAYGGAAAGTCRCGAATTTGCAGTAGTCTGAGAACGTACGTATACTRGGTACAAGCTCTCTTTTACCTCAATCAGTGCTGATCTTGCGACGCAATCTCCAATCTGACAGACAAGAGCGGGTATCCTGCCCGAAGGAACTTTGGTGCCATTTGACACCCGTGCAACGCACCACGATCAAAGCTGTATCCAGCGGTACGTGTTTCTCATGCTCTGACTCGGSATGTTCACAAGCTCATKTTTACCRTTTCATAGTGGGTGGTGTCCTCATTTTCGGCGCCACRGTCCTTTGCATCTTTGAGCGACTTCACCAGCGGGATTACACGCGCGTTACACATCGGTGGTGATTTTCTTGTCCGGATTATGGACATTTTCACATATCTATTCTCTCCCCGTYCCTTCACTTAGCGYMGSCCCATCACGGACAATTTYCAGCATCGTTATGYTACAGAGACTTTGTACTATTGTAGACYGTTTCTMATCAAYGRRATATWCACTRYTRRATTGAGAATAAAGCCTCTGATTAGTTGSTGYACGCCTAGTYKRTGCTTCGGGSCCYGACTAATATATCTTCTGCTCGAAAGTTGCCGAAGGAGGGTTGCAGMAAATCGGACCGCACTGGGAAGCAGGGCGGCGGTCCNNGGKCCCTCGGTCCACAGTGACCANAGTTCTTGACGGCAACCTTNTCAACGTCGTGATCGTCGAGTTCGCTGTTGTCGTCTTCNNATTAGGACGAAATYTGYCSWMAKMRSCTYCAGAGGTCCAGTCGGCGATCCGCGCCCACCAGACAATGGAAGSAGGTCAACGGATCTTCCTTCGCAACAAGYGGCGGCTTGGACCTCAATTTGGCCMTSCTTCTRTTGTTCGGTGTAATGCGYRCGTACGGCTYGAGATCGAAAAYGAAAAGCAGCCTCACCCRCATTATTCATCGTGGCTCTGCATTGGGCGTTTATTTTCAAGGTGTGGCGTTCGGCGTATGYACGCTGCACTCCTCTCCTCATTATGTCTAACACTGCCTCGTCGCTATACTACCTTYGACCACATCTGGTCAGCACTCAGTCGCGAGGGAGGACTCGGGCACTGCCAGGCTGACGCTCGGTGTGAATGCTGAACGACGAACGCTGCGATYGTTCTCACTACTCATACCTGCGGTAGTGAACACAATGCTGCATTTGTCGCCCCGCTTTCCTCTTGTCCTCGTTGCCAACACGAAGAGCAGTGTGCGCGGGTGTGCGGCGCTGCACCACTGATGGGATGAGTATAAAACCTCTCGATCATCCACCAACACCCATCAGTCCACCAACCTCAATCCCCTTTCCGAGTTCAAAAGTTCATGAAGCTCTCACCTTCTCATGTTATCCTAATCTTCGCACTTCTATCGCTAACAATCGCACTCGCTGCCGAGGCCAGACCGTACCCTGGGAGTAGCAGCTCAAGCTCAGGAGGTCGAGGGTCCAGCGGCTCGAGCAGGTCAAGTTCGAGCAAGAGTAGCAGCAGCTCAGGATCGGGTGGCTCGTCATCATCATCCTTTTCGAGGACGAAGACAATCAAGACGAACTCGGGTCAGAGTAAGGAAGTTCGCATTACGGGTTATGGATCTAATCGGGAGTGCCGTGAAGTGGAAACGTACGTGCGATGCCTTGTTTACCTACCTTTCCACCAAACTCGCTCTCACTGACTAACAACCAATGGTTCTCTAGTAATGAGCTCGTGAAATGTCCGTACGAGGGGCTCGGCGCGTATACCGGAATGCAGCGGCAATTGATAGAGTTTGGAATATGCAGTATGTCCGCGTGTCTGGATGCTCAGTGCATTGTACTGACTAATTGCCCTGATTTTTTTAGTGGGTGTTCTTGGTGTTTTTTTAGCTGGTTTTGCTCTAGTATTTTTGTGGAAACGAAACACTGGAAGCTAGATCTGGCCTTCCTAGTAGTTACCTCGATGTACCAATCGGCTTTCCATTCTCTGTGGGCTCCCTCGGTGTACCGGTTGGACATGGACCATAAATACTCGTCACGTAATTTCTTCATTGGACAATAGCTCGGCACGGACAAGCAGTTTCGGTAGAACCATATCACGATCGTGATAGTAATACAAAGAATCTGAGAAGCGACTAAACAATTATAAAAAGAGGGTCCTTCGAAGTCATGAAGAATTCGACGTTCGGCGAGTGGCGTGTATTCAGCCTAAAAGGTCGAGTAGTCCACACTACCTCGAGGCAATACACGAGTGGACCACTGGCTAATCGGCAAAAAGCTAAACAACTCGCCCAATTCTCTCTTTTTCCAGTCGGCCGCTCCGCCAGTACTCGAGCTGCACCTTACAATATAGTTCCACCTCTCACCTCTCATCTCAAAAAGGGCCTTCTCATTGTCAGAGAGTGCGTGCCACATGTCCCGCAAAAGAACCTTGTTCTCGAGATCGTTGAACCATTTTGGAGGAGACAGCACTCGGGCTGCCTCGAGGTAGAACTCCCAGCTAGCATTAGTGAGCGTGCAATGGGGTGGGCAGGGGTCGGAGACGGATAACGTCTGACGATAGAGATCCCAGAGCCTCTTTGCTTCGGCCTGGGCCCAAGCACGGACTTGTAGAAGCATTTGGTCCTGCGCGACCTGAGAAAAGTATAAGTTGAGGAGCTTCTGGTTGACTTGCAATTGGCTGAGGGCAACGCCGTTATGAAATCCTAAGTCGGGGTTGATGGAGAGCATTTCTTTATTGAATAAGGTGACAGCGTCGGGGGGAAGAGGAACCGTCGGGTTATGCTGATGAGGCATGTCAGTGGCTGGTTTCTGGATGAGAAATGTCGATGTCGATGCCCTGGTAGACAAATCGGAAGAGAGTTGGTGATTCGATGGTCGGCTGAAAATACAGGAACCATGCCGAATATATATATGCAGAGAATCGTACTGAGCAAAGCAACCCAAGATACAGGTGCAGCCATGTCCAAGCGCGGGCAGCCGTCCCCGACTGTGGCTTTGACCATACGCAACGCCCAAGCCCGACCTTGTGCCTTGACCCTCCCTACCAGCCAATAGACTGACCAAATGTCCCCCGACCTACCAAGCACGAGCGTTGAGTGGTGCCGGGGTCGCAGACATCCTTCCGACAACTACCACGGGAGACAATAGATAACACAACAAGACATTACATTCGAACGAGTTGAGGCTACCACTGATTAAAATAAAGGAGAAGGATAGAACCTGACGTCTTGGGGTGGCGATCCTGTCTGCGGCGAGCGGACCTTAGAGCTACGTTGTGACTGTGGGAGCCACCGCTACTTGTATTTTATATACGATGAACGAGGTATGAAAGCCAGAGATACCTATCGTGAAGGTGAGAAAGTGAGTGAGTACCAGGTAGGTATGGTGAATGGATGCCTACTGCTTGAGTGAGGTTAGACTCCCTCTAAGGCCAGAAGCTCCAGCGAAATGTCAGACAGGTTTACGGGTCGCACAAGGGGGAGGTGGAGGGATGGTCATTGAACTAACACCTCACAGCACGAGTACCCGAAACCAAACGCGCGACACCAGCACAGCTATGAAAAGTTCAGCTCCGAAAACCCGAACACAAAAAACATCTTCATCGGACCGAGTATATTTACGACAGGATGGAGCCCGAAAAGCAGGAAAGAATAGCGGACCCTGCGCAAAGGAGAAATTTGCAAAATTTACCGACCCACGATTTGCAAGGATCTACTATCGGC
The DNA here is from genome assembly GCA_004126415.1 of Candolleomyces aberdarensis. Lineage (NCBI taxonomy): Eukaryota > Fungi > Basidiomycota > Agaricomycetes > Agaricales > Psathyrellaceae > Candolleomyces > Candolleomyces aberdarensis. The sequence goes on from SDEE01000032.1 coordinate 52,904, forward strand.
ACATTGGTGCGAGATTCCCTAGTCAAAAAGTCTAACGGATCTGAATGCACGGAAACACGGAAGGGAGTTGGATCTCTGGGGAGTAAAACGGGACAAGGGTTTAGATCTCACCGGCATTCACGCAAGCTAAGATCGAATGAAACGAGCTGGATCGAATGAACGGTCAGCGAGGCCCTCAGACCAACAACGTCTGTCAGCGGAGCGGTCGCCGCGGCGCCACACCACACTCAACATAGGCCGCCGTGCAAAAAATAGGCGCCAGACATGTGTGATGTTTACCAGGACCGCGATCCCGAGCCTGGGCTGAGTGACGCGAACAGTTTCAGGATTCGCGGGACCCGCATATCTATTAGAGATACGTGGAGATTCCGAGGAGGCAGCGGGTGCCTGGAGCGAAAGCATCGGGTGTTCCGTCTTATAGGGCTGTGCAGACGTGCTGACAGGTTGACACTACTAACCGTACAACCGAGGGGCGGTGGATTCCGCAAAACGGCGGCGCCCATAGACATCTAGAGTGCACACTTGGAGTTTCATGCTGGCAGAATTTCCCGAGGATGACCAACATAGAATGTAGGCAAGGCCTGAAATGTAACCAACCAACGTTCTTTCTGAACTGCGAAATTGGTGTGCGGAAATTTTAGAGGGACAGATGTGATGGAGGAAGCGTCTGTATTTGAAATTACAGGACAGTCTCTATTGCGGGAATCACGGTGCTGGAGACAATAGTCTTCTATTTCGACGACTTGGCGGCCAACTCTTCGCTAAGCAAAACCTAAAAATGACAAACATGACACGAGAACCGTCAGACTGCGTGGTGAGTTGAAGATGGTTCAGCGACGCACATGTGCACCACCCTGTCCGCTCTCCCATTGCTGGTACCTCACAGCGGTGAGGCCTCTCTTCTCAGCAGCGACACGGTGTTCCTCCTTCAAGGATTGGCGGACCGCCCTGGCGGTGATTTGAGCAAACTTGTTGTAGCTGTAGGCACCATATTAGATATCTATAGAGGACTGGAAATAACGAAAACATACGTGAAGATATTTCTCCAAGACATCGTGACGGTTGTGGGCTGAAAGTGGTTGAGCTCGACGTTGAGGACAGCAGAACGAAACGGAATCCCGGAAGAATCCGAATGCGTGAGCTCCACGTGCCCAACGCGTGACCCCACCAATGACGTAAGTTACCGGGTCCTCGTCGCCTCGCGACGACGTCCGTGAGCTTTATTGACCTTGTTCTCCATCTTCCAAGACGACGACCACGATTCCCCTAGCATTCCTTCACGACCCTCTCAATACTGAAGATTATACAGCTCATTAATCTGCGGGAAAGCGACCAACGACAAGCTCCGAGCTCTCACAACGACCCCCACAACGACCACCATCATCGGAATTAATCAGAATGGCTGGACCTGCCTGGCACTATGTTCTCAAGTTCATTATCACCGGTGAGAATAAGTGAACCTTCTCTATCTAGCCTTACATCTATATTCATGTCACCAGCAGGCTAATTCTTGCTTTGCTTGATCGACAGGTGATGCAGCAGTAGGGAAGTCATCTCTCCTCATCCGTCTCACGGACCAACGGTTTCTCGCAAACCCCGACCCAACGGTACGCGGTTGAGTTGTACTTTACTCAAATGAGCTCGTTCTGACATACTCTACCTATTGTGGTGCTTTTCTCATGTCATGGATGGATCTATACCAAAACTGCGATTTGTTCTATTCTGTTGTGCAGTTGGGCGTGGAGTTCGGCTCAAAGCTAATCACGCTCCCGGACGACGACAAGGTTGTCAAACTACAATGTACGTCTTCTCCCTTCACCCCCTTTTGTTATCCCTTCAAATCGTTGCAAGGCGACTCACTCAGAGTCATACTGACGAGGGTTACTACTGCCTACCATTGCATCTTTTTCCCGTTATTCTGGTTAATTGGTCACTTCGTTAACCACGGAACTTATTATTTGATCTGCCTTTGCTCTTTTCGCTGCGCGATTAGGTTGGGACACCGCTGGTACCGAGTCGTTCAGAGCCATCACCCGTTCATACTATCGAGGAGCCGCTGGCTGTCTACTCGTGTATGACGTGACAAACCGAAAGAGTGCGTTTCTACTTCTCCACCATCACGTCCATCCTTCTTTTCCAAGTACACCTGCATGACGCATGATTAACCTCGTTTTTGTACCGTAACAACACAGGTTTCCAGAACGCGCGCACCTGGCTAGCCGATGTTCGGGAACATGCAGATCCCAACTTGACATGTATCCTAGTCGGAAACAAAGTCGACTTGTGCGCCGACGCCGCGCCTTCGTCAACTGCTCCCGCTACCGCCACTTCCTCGAGTCTTGACAAGACCACTGCCCCTCCTCCGGGCGGTGGTAGCAAACTTCTACGCTCACGGGAGGTTACGTATGAAGAAGCAGAACAATGGGCGAAAGAAGAGGGACTCCTCTTCGTGGAAGCGAGTGCCAAATCAGGTCAGAATGTCGAATTAGCGTTTGTCGAAGCATCGCAAGATATTTTGGAGAAGATCAAGCGAGGCGTTTTTGATGACGATAGAGTGAGTGTTTGTGACTAACTTTAATCTTCCTTGCGTCTCGCCGGTTGCTTTTGCTCTTGTTCTTTCGCAGTTTCCACACCGCCGACTTGTGTTCATACCCTTCTTTTCCTTCTGTTCTTGGTACACTTTTGGATCAATTGTTTTCTCTAACGAATTCGTTCAATCAGTCACCCGGGGTCAAACTCTCGAAACCTAATACGAATCTAACGCTAGAACAGTCGGCGGGTTCTAAGACCCAGTGTTGTTCGTCTTAGTACGTCGACGGCTCGGTTGACTAGTCGGCGTTTCTGTGAAGATCGCCTCCAGGTAACCTCACGCATTGTAACACACGACGTGGGTGTGTGGGTACCATGTATGCGCGTCTTTGAACCACCTAGTAGTACACATATTTGTATTCCCTGACGACTCGATACCTGGATAATTGTACTTTGTATTTCCTATTCTTATTTCGCCTTCTCTGGTCTGTATGGCTCTTATAATACATGGGTTATGGCTTAATATTGCAACCGGATTGGTCTGTATATCGAGCGGTAAAACCATAATATCCCTCCCTTCGGTAGGCTTCTAAAAGTTGAGTTGATCTGGCTAGGTCGTTTTGGATTGGCTTATATCGAACATGCGGGATTCCGTCTGGACTCTGTAGACGCTGTGTGGGCTTCCAATTATGCTTCCTTGGTCTAGTCTAGTATGGTCGGATACTCCGTTTCGTTGTTCAGAGAAGTCAATGGAACGAGTCTCTGTAGGCTGTGTGCGCTTCTAACTACGATTTTCAAGTCTAGTCTGGTCAAACACATGTCCAAGTTCATCATCAAGCTAAGTGGAATTAATTGGACGAGCCCGTGTATCAGAAGGATTTCTGATTTTCTTTGAGCAGGGTTCTGGTTCCCTACTAGCAGACCACATCGCGTACTCGATACCCCGCCCGTGTTGGGCTTCATGGGGATGAATCGAATTCACGTTTTATGTACACCGACTACTTCGGTAGATCCATCCATCCTGTCACGCCAGACTGGGCGTCATCAGCATTGTCCAACGGCACTTCAAATATAGTATATCAATCAAATCAAAGGGCTGCAAGATGCCTGTGCAAGGGACCGTCGAAGATCGATTTATAGTAATGCTCTACGTTACATCCCCTATCTACTAATAAAATCACATCTGGACTGTCGGAGACAGTTGAAATTGGGCAGTATTCTATTTTCTATGTAGCCTCCTAGGCAGATGGCCTGAGTCGGCCTTTGTGGGATGAATCAAATTCATCTTAGACCCATCTTATCCAAGTGGTATCCGGTAAAGTTCTACGGGAGCGTTCGCCATCTTGAGCACCTTTTTCACTTCGATATATCAATCACCAATCCAGCGCGCTGCAAACTGTCTGGTGCAGGGACCATTGATCCTTGATTCACCGTCAGACATCACTCACCCCTGGTACACTGACACATCTGAACGCCGCTGCACCTTACGCTGAAATTAAGTTTGACTTTCTGATATGTACATACGTCTGTACCGTACACATACATCGATACATCGATGAAAAGTGCTACTAGGCTGGTGGATCATAAAATCAAATCAAATCCGCGAATCGAGCATCCCTGCCCCCCTGAGNCCCATACCTCAGGTTTCAAATGGCGCCCGTTGCGATCGACCCTCCTACTAACCTTGGAAGGATGATTCCAAGTACACGTACACCCCCCCAAGCGCTTGCCGCCACGCGCCTAGATGTGAGATAAGCGCTTGGGGTCCGTGCCGTCTGATTTCATCGCATCATGCATGACGTGCGGAATGGAACGGGAACGCCAACCAACTCTACAGCATCCACGAGCTAGCCTTGAGGCTCCGGCTGTATGTACGTAGGTGGGCACGCATCGTTTCCGAAAGGTTTCAAGGAGGATTCAAAGTTCCGACCCATTTCCATCGAGCCATTGGGGATTCTTTTCGCTGCTCGTGGCCTTCGTACCCTTTAATGGTACCAAACGTAAGTCCATCGCCAATTCGAAACGCCGGGAAAGGATATACCGGTACAGTCCGGGGAATGTATGTAAAATCACTAGACTGCAGCTTAAGAGTGGGTGCGGAGATATATCGGCGTTTCTCTGCACTAACTTGAAGATTTATCTGTTGGAATGGCAAGACGGCGAAATGCAAAACTAAGCCACTTCAGCTCGTACGGAGACCCGAATCTCCGAGCAATCTAAAGCTTTGAAACCTGTATAGATGAAGAGTGTGTGTCCTATCCAATCGCACTACACTACCAGGAGTGTGTGTTTGGGAGTAAGCTCGCGATGGATCCGGAATGGACGGTCGGAAAGCGCTCGTTGGGTCATTTGACTGTGGCCACCTAACTCCTTTCGATTAATCTACAAGGGGTGTGCATTCATAGTAGAGTCTTTCGGAAACTCTCTTGACTGCCCATCCGGGTCTTTACAGCTTTCTCGAATGGGGCCGTTCACTCCCACTTTTCGAACCGCGAACTGCGTGAGCTCCCGCAGAGCTCAGCATGATGTAGATGGAACATGTTTGAGGCTCCCAACCCCTCAGGGTGAGGGACTTCCATTTCCAACGTTCTCGGTGCTGCGAAACCGTAACTCTCTCATTTGCCTCTCCTGCGCATGCAACGGTAACAGGCAACCTGAGGAGTCCGTTTGGGGATACCTAGTAGGCCTGACTGCTAAATCGCATAACATTGCATGAACCAGCAGCGGCCAGTGCCCAAGAGTCGCTGGGTCCGAAATTCTGTTGACTGACAGGTGAATGTCCTCTGAACTCTGGCAGCACGATTACGGCTTCCCATGCATAACCCTGTGTTGGAGGTGTCTGTAGCTTCAAATCAATAGATTACACTCGTCTTCGACCGATTCCGAACTCCACATCGTCCCTGGATATGCGAGGGACCGAGTATCGACTCGACTTTTCTGATTTTCGTACACGAACGAAACCCTGAAATTACATACACACCTTCAAGAGTGTCTCGCTCGTCACGAGTCCAAAGGTCCTTGCCAGGGGACCCGGTGCCACATGCGCGATCATCTAACTGCAGGTGCGTGTTGGTGGCAAGGCCACCCCCGATGTGGGGGCATGATGACTAAATCTGGGTAGAGCCGCGTGCAGTGGGCTCACCCAAGTCTTACATACAGAGTTACATACTCGACACTCCGACAAACGGGACGAAGGTAATTAAAATTAGGACGGCGAGCCATCCACGCTGAATCTTACGTATGAAGAAGCGATAGCAGGCTGTCGATAATTGCAGGGTCGCAAGCATGTCGGAAAGAGCTTGAAATATCGCACCGTAGAAGTTGTTGAGAGGAAGCTTGGAAGAGGCGGATGTACGATCAAGTTCGGGTGTTCAGAGTCCGCTCAAAACTGCTCCGAGCCACTCGCGTCAGGTGTTACCTACCTACTCGTACGTATGATGAAGAGGGCCATATGTACGATATACCCAGCCTTCTCGCGTTTCATCAGCGCATCCAATTCAATCCGGATGGCAGAAATCCTCCTCAGGGTAACGTCAGTAGCTTGCGCGTACCCGAGAGATATCAACCGATAAGTGCATCACAAGGTGGCTCCCAGGTAACGTTTAACATGCGGTCCAACAAAGGTGACGATCAGCCTAGGCAGGTAGCTCAAGGTAACGAACACAATTCAACTTGTCGAGATCTTACCTCAAGAATACGAAGGAATTCGAAAACACGGGTCAGGCAGGCTCGGGACGACACTCAGGATCCCGTCCCTCTCCTCGGAAGTTTCAAAGGAACGAATTACATATTCTTATCATTGCCTGTCTGAATTTCTCCGAGTGACTGAGGTCGGGTGCACATACCGAGTCTCGTTTAATTGTTTACTTGAGAGTTCTGTCAAACTATGCGATCTGGACACTGGCACTGCGCGTTGGTAGTCGTCTAATCTACCGCTAATGTACATATTATATCAAGAGACCAAGATTATCGATGGAGAGATTCGTCAAAAAGGTGTATGAGGACAGCGTGCATTTTTCGAGAACCCAGTGAACGAAAAAACCAAGAAAAGATGGAAGTACTACTAGAAAAGGGTATGAGCTATGTATGTATGGTAGGGATGATTGCTATAGTACAAATGTCTTGTTCGAACGGAACAAAGTCCAAGAAAAAGAAGAGAAGGAATTGAGTACAAGATTTCGCCGAGATAATACGCCCAACCCCACTGCCACCCGGTTGCCCTGGCCACCGTGCACCACACGACTTGGAAGGTACTTGGCTCAAAACTTCTCCAGTCTTGATGGGTGCCACCGAATCCACTTTCTGCATATGTATTGATTTGAATACAATGATGCAGGGTGTGGAAAACCCGGGAGTCGGCTTCGTCAAATCGAGCGTGCCTGCCAGGTACAGCTTCTCAGTACAACGGGGAGACCGGAGTCGGAAGGGAAGACAANGGGGGGGGACATAGAACGGCTCGGACTGTGAACACTCCATTTTCCATCCAACTCTATCGCCAGAATCGACTCCAGGCACCCCGAGGCATCCAACCCGTGTGCCTGTCGACTTTACAGGTTCTTACTCGACCTCTCGCTTCAGCGCGCTAGCGAGAGTCAAGTRAGCAACCCGGCGTCAGAGCTACCCGCGTCGCGTCCAATGTATGCGTATGCATGCAACGCAATACAGACTGCGTCTTCCCCCTAACGACGACCATCAACCCAGCACCACCGTTCGTCATCTCATCCATCCATCACTCGTTACGATCCGTATCGCACCTATTCTATTGAATAGGATGCTTAGGATCGGATTACGATTAATAGGGCGGATGGTCCGTGTGTGTGTGTTGTTTGTTACGAATGGAGGTTGACACGGTTGAATAATAGATAGATAGATAGATACATATCTATCCATTGACGGGTTCCGGCGAATTGAATTTGAATGGGCGGGATGAACGATTGAATGGATGGATCTTTGAACAACAACAATGCGCACTAGCTTTGATGTGTTGAATGGGTTGAGGGCGAACCGTTGGACACGACAGGCAGAGGGGGGAAGGGGTTGGCCGTTTGTAGTAGTGACTTGTTCGATACGGGCGATAGTTCAAGATCGAATCGTTTGGCGACCATGCTATGCTTCGGTGACCGACGATCTACCCCGGCTCGCCCAATTATCAAGCCAACTACGGGCGGGCGCGTCGGAGATTTGATGTCGCAAGACACTAGTGAGGGAGAGTGGGGGAGAGATGCTGTATCTGTCGCGGTCGGGTACAGGGGGGATGGATGTCGTTCGTATGGTTAGTTGGCTAGACGTCGTCGGGTAACAGTTGAATTGAGGAAAGCGTGACAGTGACAGCAGACAGGGAAGCGACAGGACAGTAGGCGACAGCCAGACCGTCAAAACATTGGCAACTCCGCCAAACGCTTCACAGGCCGACGTGCCCATCATCCATGGTTCCGCTGCGTTTCACGATCCATACCCGTACCCCGGCGCCGACGTTGGTGGGTGAGCCGGATTGCCCACATTAGCCCTTCCAAGCCCGTCCCGCGCGTATTCGTGCAGCTGCGTAATAAATCCAGGGTTCGGCTCCGCAATCCTCCTCTTACTTTTCACAAACCCCACAGCCTCCATCGGCGTCCAATTATACTGCGCCATAAGGTATGCAGCAACCACACTCACGCTCCGACTAATCCCCTCTCCGCAATGCACGAGCACGCGTGCATCCGGATTAGCTAGCGCGTTCGCAATGAAGGCCGTCGTACTCGGCAAGTGGCCTGCGAGTTCCGCAAACGGCATGTCCTCGACGCGTATTTGTAGTCGCGCAGGCTGGAAAGGGAGGAGTGTGGGTGGGGGGCAGTGAATTTTACCGGGGAGCGTAGACAGAATGTGTGTTATCCTGAACGAAGACAAGGAATGTGGGTTTTCGGCGAAGGCGAGATCGGAGATATACAACCCCGGGATGATCTCAGAGACGTTTCCGGCGTTGTGGGTGTGGGATGTAGGTGAGAATGGGTTGGCGGACGGTGGGCCCCCGCCTCCCATACTAGGTCCGCCACCGATTACCAGTGGCGTCATCTGAGTGCTAAGCATGGGCCACGTATTTTGGTGTTGAGGTTGGCGGCCATAGTTCTGGTATGGTGGTCTGTTGTATGCCATCGAGGGATGTTGAGAGGTAGAGGGATGGTGATGGTGATATGAGTGTGAACTTGAAGTTGAGTTGGCTGTGGAGATAGAGATAGCGGAAGGTGAAGGCTGTTATATAAATCCCCAGAGGAAGGAGGAACAGAAGGTTCAGTTAGTATCAAGATCAATATGACTGCTTCATGGCGGAGTTCAGAAAGGTAGTGTGGAAGAAGAAGTAGAAGAGACAAAAACGGGCCTGATAGATGGATCAGGCAAATGAAGTCCTATGTCGGACTCGAGGTAAAGGATATCCCGCTGACGGGTGGAAAATTTAACCTCTTGTCTCGAAAATAGGAAGATGGAGGAAGGAGAAAACACGTAAGGGCCAACGGGCACGCGAACGAACGGCGAAATGGGTTGATGATTCGGAAGGAGAAGGAGATCTGAAAGGGCGGCAAAAATGTCAAGAAGTATGAAGTAGTGACTTACCATTATAGCAAACGACTCAACACAGCTCATAAGTTGATTTATGATACCGCCGTCAATTCCGTAAGAAACCCGAAAGTTCAGAGGTTGACCGCAGACGTAAGAGGTCGAGGGTTGGGGAAGAAGCTGAAGGGGGTTGATATAACACCAACAAACTGGAAGGAGTTATCGACGAGATAAATCACGAGTTTTCCGGAGATCGATGCGAAAGGGAGACGTCGAAAGCGCCCGCGGGTGACAGTTCTTTTAGAGGAGCGGTCAAGAGGTGGCCGATAGGTGCTGTCCAAAGGGACTACAGGGTCTAACGGGATGTATGAATGGGTTTGGGTGTGCACTGTTATGTTGTCGTGATAGATCTTGATGCGAGTTCCAGTAACGGACTTGATGATGATGTGATGGTAGAACCAGAGCAAATGGAGAGAGCAAGATCAGGAACAGGTGGGCGGGTGTGCCGTTTCTGAATGAAAACGATAAAGATCAGAGGATGTCAAACAGGGCTGAGAACAGAAAACTTGCCAGACGGAGTGCGGGTTCGGGTTGGGGGTATTTTATATCGGACTATCAACCCGTGCCCCAAACAAGAAGCCGCTCAGTGTAAGGGAAGCGCCAAACCCGTCGCAGACCCTAGGCGACGTCGACCAGGTTTCGCTGGCAGGAGTTGGTGTGGTGTGTGGTGTGCCGCTTCACCATCAGAACTAAGCGTGGTTTATATCCATGTTTCAAGCCTATTGCCCTTCGCATATGATAGTGTTCGAACCGCCGCAGTTTGAGGGTGGCTGAACCCTGCACCGGTTACATACCATGACAGAGTCCCCTCAACCAAGGACATCAAACCCCTCCGAAGCAGGGGANGGAGGGCTCCAGAGCCCACATGGCGTTGAGATCCGTTCAATCTTTTCGCCCGTCACAGACCCCAAGCCACAAGGCAGATCAGGACGGAAGTAGGCACGCCTTGTTGTATTGCGGAGAGAGAAATGCGCAGCCCAGAACCGAATGAGTGACGAAGGACCAGCGAAAGCGGTGCTAAATTGGCCAAGTTTGTGACCCTGAGCAGGATGCGTCAGGAATCGACCCTATTACAAACGGAGGAGTCGCTCCATGCGTTTGATGCCATCGGAAAAAGCTGATGCTGTGCGGCCTAGTCGCTTCGGGGACTGTTCATGGCCATTACAGCCACGATACACCCCAGACAGTGCATTCCGAATTCAACAAGGGAAGATCGCCCGACGGTCGCGCTGTCGTCATTGAAGATCCAGCACTGCAGCTCCAGGATTCCCCGGTGCCTCTGGATATTCGAAGCTACCGGAAAAAAGCCCACGGTAAACGGCTCGCAATGAGGTAGTGATATAGTTTAATTCCCAGCTGAAACTCGATCAGCTTTAACGCGTGTTTGCGCAGGGCTGGATGGAAGACCAGAAGCCGGTAATGGGTGGATTCTTCCACCCCAATGAAATGGAAAATGAATGCGAGAGAGAGAATAGAATTCATAACCGATATAGCATACTTCCACGTCACTGCTGGCTACATTCTACAATTACTAGAACAAAAACATAGAGAACTACGGATAACCTGACTTTTGGATTGATGAACTTACATGCGAAGAGCGAGTGGGTGGTTATCGGTTGAGATCGTGAACAAAAAGGGACGTGAAGAACATCGAACCAAAGTGGCGCGTTTAGATAAGATCACTATCAAAGAAGGCCCTCATTAGACACTGCAATTCGTCTGAAACGGGTAAAAAGACTTACGCGACGTTGAGAGGCATCTCGTCGATCTGGGTGTTGTAGAATTCTGTGGTAGAAAGTTTAGCACGGGGTGCATAATCCAAAACGGAGAGTAGAAACGCTTACGTTCAATGTCACGCAGCATCCGCACGTCTTCAGTGGTGACGAAGTTGATGGCGACACCCTTACGTCCGAAGCGACCACCACGGCCGATACGATGGATGTAGTTTTCTCGGTTGGTGGGGAGATCATAGTTGATGACCAACGAGACTTGCTGAACATCAATACCACGGGCGAGCAAGTCGGTGGTAATCAAAACGCGAGACGAGCCGGAACGGAACTCCTTCATGAGGACTTCACGCTGTTTCTGCTCCATATCACCGTGCTTTGAGATCGTCAGTCAGCGAATGACGTCTTTAAGGATGAAGACGTCACACATACCATGGCTGAGACAGTGAACTCGCGAGCGTGCATCTTCTCGGTGAGCCAATCAACCTTCCGCCTGGTGTTGCAGAAGATTACGGCCTGGGTGATGGTAACGGTCTCATAGAGATCGCAAAGCGTATCGAGCTTCCATTCCTCCTTTTCGACGGCGATATAGAACTGCTTGATACCTTCCAGGGTCAATTCGTCCCTCTTGACCAAGATTCGGACGGGCTCTCGCATAAACTTCTTGGTGACCTCCAAGACCTCGGCGGGCATGGTGGCTGAGAGGAGGACAACCTGAGTATCCTGGGGCAGGAGCTGGAAGACTGAGAGGACGATAAGGACACGAGAAGCAATAAAAGTCATGGCGACGCACCCTCATAGATCTGGTCCTTGAAACCGCGAGACAACATTTCATCGGCCTCGTCCAAACAGAAGATTTTGATGGTGTCGGTCCTGAGCGCTCTTCGGTTGATCATGTCGAAGACACGGCCAGGGGTACCGACGACAACGTGGACACCTTCCTGGAGCTTGGCCATGTCCTCACGGACGTTGGTGCCACCGACGCAGGCATGGCACTCGATGTTCATGTAATCGCCGAGGGCGATGACGACCTTTTGGATTTGCTGAGCAAGCTCGCGGGTGGGGGCGAGGATGAGGGCCTGGGTGCCCTTGATGGACATATCCAGCTAAGAAAGGCGATTGAGCATGGCGTAGGGCGATTGGACAAAGGGCGCTTACTTGCTGAAGGATAGAGATGGAGAAAGTGGCGGTCTTGCCAGTTCCAGACTGGGCTTGCGCAATAACGTCATGTCCCTTCACCACGGGGACGATGGCACGCTGCTGGATGGCCGATGGACGTTCGAAGCTGCAGACGTTGAATAGGGCCGTCGTCGCTCGGATATGGCAGAGAAACGCACCCGTAAGCGTAGATTCCACGGAGGAGCTCGGGCTTCAAGTCCATGTTATCGAAGCTGTTAAGCCCATCAACACCGTCTCAGACTGCATCGGGGCGCCATCGAGGCTTACTTGTCGACGACCTGGTCCCAGTTGGACTCAATCTCGCCCTCGGGGACATCTTGAAGGGTTTCTTCCCTGGATAAGGGGTCGAATGGGTGAGGATCTGGGAGACGCTGGCCCGCAGGAGGACGACTCACGCTGACATGGGTTGTGGTTGTGCTGCTTTCCAAGTGCCGACTGCTCTGGTCGACAGAAACTTGGAAATAAAAAGAGGATTTTAGAGTCGAGCTTGTTGGATTGGTTGCTAGATCGATATCGACCTGAGGCTGAAGAGCTTGAATGGGCCTGATCACTGAGAATTTTTTGCGGGCCTCGCCCACGGCATTTGCCGGCATTTTATAACTCAGCGCATCACGCCGGCCCCGACGCCTTGCCTTCACTCTAACTCATTTCGAGACCAGGTTGACTCGATAGCGTACCATATTCCGTGTAGACCGGGAGCGCATCCACTCGCTGCCGGTCATCTGAATTTATGCAATCTCCTTTACCTCAGGCTGACAAAGCCCATGGCCCAGGCGCCTATCTTCGTCGGCCTTGAAGTGCACCGAACTCACTATCACCGCCAATTAAGGCTGTCAGTCTCTGTCCGTCCATCCGTCGGCTTCTGTACGAGTACCTGTTTCACTCAGACAGCCCTTTCGTTACAACTTGTCACTTCTTGAACTTTGACCCCTTGTGGGTCCATGCCAATCCAGGCCACTACACAACCTCCCCGCAGTGCCCGCTGATATTACACCGCCTCAGCCAATATTCTTATAACATGCAAGTTTGAATAGAATTTAGTTAACATACTCCACAGGTTTAGCAATCACAATCAGACGCATGGGTGTTCGGGAGATGGTGGCACTGGCGCTATCAGAAGAGCCCAATCCCGCGCAGGTTAGTCCTGGCTGACGCTGAAAGATCGGCTCCAAGGGTACATGATGATCGAAACTGCCATCGCTCCTCTCTGTTAATTTCTTACTGAGCCAACCGGCCTCACACGCCCATTGCAACGACATACCCATTGCAACGAGTGAACGATAGATTAATATGTTAGTAGCTACGTATGTACATATCACTCCCATATGACGGCGTTCTCAGTCGAGTCAAGTCAATCAAATGCTCTTTGAACGGCCGCCTTACCTTCGACTGATTTTGTTGCAAACACTCCACCCTCCACATAGCAAGGCCCAATCATCTGCCGGGGACACTCTAGACCTGATATCAGAACAGTTGAACTCTCGATCGGCCATCCAAAAAATACACCCATCCAGCTATGTGGGTTGGTACGGTCAGCTTCGACCGATTCTGCGAGCTCCTCGGACCTCTTCATGAAAGATCGGCTAGAATTTCGCCACTTCATCGTCGAAACTGCCACCGCCATCGCTCATCGCTCTCTGTTAGTGCCTTGCTGACCCGGCTGCCGTCTGTGTTTGGGCAGAACGAGTCAATGGTAGATCATATCGATATCACAGCAAACACCGGAACGGTAGACCCAGGTCTTCCAAACTCCCGTGGTTGATATCTGTTGAGCGTTGAGATGGTACAAACGAAGCTACGCCCAATTCAGAATGCAAAGCCAACCACGAAGAGAACCACCGATCTAGATACATGGAATTCATGATATACACTCTCTTGGACAGCTACTATGGGGAATTGTCGCAAGAAAGTGAAAAGGACAACTTTTTGTGATGTCCGTGGACATTAGCCTGAGCGCCGTGGCCAGAGTAAGCCAGGACATAGAGCTACGCTATCGACAGCATACTGTCGGTGATTGAAAATTGCCGCCACCGAATTGGACATAGTCCTGTTTGCAGTACGGCTCCGCGACTCGTGAAATATCAAGTACGGGATTCTTGGTGGGTCTATCATCTCGTTATTTGTTGCGATATCTCTGTATGTCTGCATCGGTCCCGTAAAGCTGAAGACGGCGTTCTGCATCAAGTTAGTCCATGTGCTATCGACAGCATACTGTCGGTGGTTGAAAAATCCTACCCACCGAATTAGACGCAGCCATGTCTGCACRGCTCCCCGACTARWCAAATATCAAGTACGGGATTCTTGGCGGGTCTATCATTTCGTTATTTGTTGCAATATCTCTGTATGTCTGCATCGATCCCGTAAAGTTGAAGACGGCGTTCTGCATCAAGCTAGTCCACGTGCTATCGACGGCATACTGTCGGTGGTTGAAAAATCCTACCCACCGAATTAGACGCAGCCATGTCTGTACGGCTCCCCGACTAGGCAAATATCAAGTACGGGATTCTTGGCGGGTCTATCATTTCGTTATTTGTTGCAATATCTCTGTATGTCTTCATCAATCCCGTAAAGTTGAAGACGGCGTTCTGCATCAAGTCAGTCCATGTGCTATCGACAGCATACTGTTGGTGGTTAAAGAATCCTACCCCACCGAATTAGACGCAGCATGTCTGTACAGCTCCCCGACTAGGCAAATATCAAGTACGGGATCCTTGGCGGGTCTATCGTTTCGTTATCTGCTGCAATATCTATGTACGTATGCATCAGTCCCATAAAATTGAAGACGAAGTTCAGGGTCAAGTCAGTCCATGTGCTATCGACAGCATACTGTTGGTGGTTGAAAGATTCTACCCACCGAATTAGACGCAGCCACATCTGTACAGCTCCCCGACTAGGCAAATATCAAGCACGGGATTCTTGGCGGGTCTATTGCTTCATTATTGCTGCAATATCTATGTATGTATCCATCAATCCCATAGAAGTGAAGGCAACGTTCTGGGTCAAGTCTGTCAATGCGCTACTGACAGCGACAGCATACTGCTGGTGCTGAAAAATGCCGCCCACTGAATTAGACATAGCCATGCCTGTACAGCGCCAAAACTAAACAAATATCAAGTACGGGTTTCTCAGTGGGTCTATCGTTTCGCTATTCGCTGTAATATCTATCTATGTATATATCGATCCCATAAAATTGAAGGCGGTTTTTTTTGGGTCAAGTCAATCAAAACGTTCTTTAAACGGCCAAATGACCTTCGACTGATATTGTTGAAACCATACCATACCACACGCACTCCAAGGCCCAAATATCTTTCGCCTACACTCTAGACCTCGGCCTGATATCAGAACAGCTAATCTCCTGCTCTCGGCCATCCAAAACGTACATCCATCTCGCTATCAAAATTGTACGGTCAGCTTCGACCAACTTTGCGAGCTTCTCGGACTTCTCAACATACGTATCTACGCACCCATTTACCCAATAGTCGCTCAGCGCAGTCCGGATAATATCCGCATCGGATAGAACGGAATGTACATTGCCACCCTCGACTTGATGAAGATTGATCGAAGATCCAGAAAATTAAGGTTGAGGAGCGGAAGGTCTAAGCTGGCCGTCGACGAAACCCCTTCGAGCTCCTAGTCGGACCGAAAAAGGTCGTAGCTATTTTTTCGCGCAGTAAGGCGTAATACTTGGCCCGCAGCCCTGGACTCCAGTTCAGGGAGATGGAGGTCGCATTGTAGGCAGCCCCGAAAGAACGTGCTCCAAATGACGATGGGATGATCAAGCCGAGGGCCAATAGGATTATACGATATGTATCGCTAAGTCTAACTGCCTCCCCGGATCCCACCCCACCGCGAAAGTAGGGTGATGTACTACCGCCGGCATCACACCCAGTGGGCGCTGAACAAAAGGCGCAACAGAAAGTCCGTGATAAGCTGTCCATGATCCTGGCGTTTTCACAGATGCATATCTGGATCCATATCTAATCTCTCTAGACCCTACTCTATGATGCTCGCAGATGTGGGCGCCCGTCAAACTCTACCTATCAGACGACCTATCAGAAGTGTACAAATTCAGCCAAGGACTGAGCGTTTTGAGCTCCTTGAGGCTGATTAGGCCACCTCCCCGGTTCTGCTGGATTCGAAGAATGTGATATGATAAAGTACCTATCTATCTATCTATCTACCGTGCACACCACCTACCTCCCTACCTACCATCTATCTGTGTCGGAAATAATTCATCAACCCTCGCTCTGCTTTCCACGCGTCACCGTAATTCCAAGCTTCCCTTCGCCCCGATCTGAGTGGAAGGAGTATTTACAAGTCATATTGGATGAAGCAGATATCAAAGCACGGCGAACAATATAGCGTCGTACATCAGAACCTTCCACTCCACGACCCTTTCACAAGCCTCTTGGTCCAAAGCATAAGAATCGTCGAGGCGATGATAGCACTGCCTATAAACGTTCCGCGTAGGTGATTAGAACGTTGTTTGTGAATACAAGTACGTCAGTCAAGTGATCGGTGAAGCTGATGCAAAGGAAAGAAG
Organism: Candolleomyces aberdarensis; assembly: GCA_004126415.1. Taxonomy (NCBI): domain Eukaryota; kingdom Fungi; phylum Basidiomycota; class Agaricomycetes; order Agaricales; family Psathyrellaceae; genus Candolleomyces; species Candolleomyces aberdarensis. The sequence continues at coordinate 69,473 of SDEE01000032.1, forward strand.
GGAAGAAGGAAGAATGGGGGGCAGGGCCTTTGATATGCAAGACCCGTCCGAACGAATACAAAATAGGATATCGGTGAATCCGATCGAGCGAATCAAAAGCCTGTGCCATCACGGAACGCGACGGATAATTATAGTTGGCAGGCATTGTGCAGTGTGCACAGAACAAGAAGTGCAAGAAGTTGTTGTCATCGTTGTTGTTGTATCGCTTTTGTTGTCGGAGGGGTACGAATAAAGGGAGAAGAACACAGGAAATCTACGGAACGTAGAAGAAGAACGAACAGTTCAGAACAACGATAGGATAGACAGAGTAAGAAGGTTATAGGCAACGGTTGATCATCAACCCAAATGATCATCCATCTCCATCTGATGCACAGGACACTGTGCCGAGTCGGTTCCCGGTCAACCTTCGCGAACCAAAGAGACTTTGATTCGAACAAACGGGGGAAGGAGGGTTAAAGGTTGTACCGACACAACAAGACAACAAGGAACCTGCGACTCGGAGACACAAAGCAAAAAGTGCAAGAAAGAAAGAAAGAAAACCTGAACGAACGGGCCCGACTAACAAAAGGCCAAATGATGACGATCAATCGAACACTCACCGGCATAATAACTAACCCCCTCCAAACCCCCACTTGCGTTTAGGATCGCACCCGAGATGGGCGGACCAATAAGCGCACCAAGTGCACTAAACATCAACACAGTTCCAATCCTCCTCCCCACATCACCCATTTCGCCCATTTCGTACAGCGGCATGTTGAATGAGGATACAAAGGCCGCATTGGACCATCTATAATTAGAGTAGAAGAGTATATCCAATTTAGGTAAGTCAGAAAGCGAACGGATGGCTGGGTAAACTCGGGGGATGCGGAAAGAGAGCGGTAGGAAGGAGGGAAGAAGAGATACAAGTACGCACCCATAAAGCACCGCGATAGCGATGAGAGTCTCCTTGCTCTTCGCATATGGCCAAGCGAATGTTAACACAGCAGCCAGCCAAGTCATCGGAACTATCACATTCATCGCGCCTGGAGGCATAAATAAACACGTTAGAACACGAAGGGGATGAGCGAGCGAGTACTTACCGAGTCGATCAGCGAGGACACCGGTCAAAATACGGCTCGGTCCCGCACTCGCATTCGCAATACTGACTAGGTAAAAAGAGAATTCGGGTGAAACTCCGACCCTTGTCGCTCCAACGTCGATATACGTCAACACTATTATCATCGCGAGTAATCCAGTCAGGAGTTTTAKGAAACCATCCTCTCGTAAGTATAGATAAAGGAAACAAACGACAAACGCAACACGCACCAGTATAAATCCCTAAAAAACACACAAATGCCGCACAACAATAAGTCGAAAACGCCGGACTCTTGAAAGCCCTAACGTTAAACAAACCCCCAGGTAGATTTTTGGGCGGAAGGCGTCTCGTAAGGGTAAGGTTCGAAAAGCCCAGTGTAGCGAGGACCATGAATCCCATGATTCGCATTGTCCAGGGAAACCTAAGTCAATAAATTCCAAGGTCAGCAACAACAATGTTAAAAGGCAGCCAGGCGAACAGGCTCTTGGCCTGCGGCGAAGGTAGACCAATTGAAGGAAACCTATGTAATGCTTACCCGACTTTTGGAATCAACTGACGAGCGGCGATGGGATAGACGGTCCCACCCATCGACGAGCCAAACGCTGTAAGGCCCAACGCCAACCCACGTCTCTTGAAGAACCAATGCCCAACGACGGGCAAGGTGGCGCCAAAGCAGATTCCGGATCCAAGCTAAGAACGATCGATTTTAGCAGGGCGTTCAGGCTCAAAATCAATACGGGACACAGAGGGAATTGTGCGAGACCAAAAACGGACAAAGAGGAGAAAGGGAATTGATTGGGGTGAAGGGACGGAAGCGGACACACTCACCCCCAGAAACAAGCCCTGGCAAAGCAGAAAATGCCAATACTCCGTACACTGCGCGACGAGGAACGTAGCAACAACGACGAAGACTGTTCCAATAAAAAACGGCACTCTGAAGTGACCGAGGTCACATAGCCGCCCCGTGACCACACCTGGGATGAATACCAGAGCATACTGTACGGGGTGCATCGTTCTATAGTCAGTTGAAGCTGTTCGCGAGAAGTGAAACGAGCAAGGTACCTGGAGTGACCCGATCCAGGCACTAGACAAGAAAAACGCTTCAGAGGAGGCTGCGAATGATTGATGAGTGAAGAGGGACGTACATCGTCGATGGCGGGGTATCAGATAACAGTGTCATTTCATAATACGATTGGTAAACCTAGTAAATGTAGCCACAGAAGTCGGAGATTGCGTCAGGAAAAGCACCGAATGTCAAGTAGATGAAGACGTACCCCCCAAGCATTCGCGAACCCAAACCTAGGTATCCCAAAATCAAAACCTCATTCATTAATCTACTTGCACAAGATGACAAACTAATGAATACTTGCGTTGAAAACGTACAACACATTGCCTAAAATAAGTAGCGAAGTGAGTCATAGATGAAAATTAAATTTAGAGCCTGACAAAACGTACCCCAGCGACCACTAACCACGCCCTCACTCCACCATCCGGATACGCAATCTCGTCGTCCGTCCACGGTACAGACACCTCCGTCACGTCCACCACCTTCTCCTTGTCCAATCCCTTCTCGCCAAGTTCTTCCTGTTGGGGCGGCGCCTCTGATCCGTCTTTGACACCCGCAGTCGTCGTCGAGATGTAACTCTCAGCGTGGTCGTTGGACGAGATCACAGTGGACACCGCACTAGCCATCGTGCCAGTCGTCGCTGCAGTAGCCGTAATAGCCGGAGGAAGAGGGAGGGGAAGCAAAGAGTCTTCCGGCCGCCAGCCCAGGCTTACTACTTATATATGAGGAGAGTGGTCCGTGGATTCACGAGGACAAAGTTCTAAGAGGGTTTTTGGGCGGCATGACAAATCCACTTCCGGGTGCTTTCCGGCATCTCTTGACCCCGCTGGCACCTACCTCATTAAGCCCAGATCTTTCCTATCTGGTTACCCCAACCAGACGGCCGGGAGGAGCGGCATGAGGGTTTGGCATGGACATGGGAACCCGGATCTCGAGGGCCGGCTCCGAGCAAACTCGTTCGTTTACAATACTTATGACCGAAAACTTATGAAACAAGCTAAACATACCGGTGAACTGTTATGTCAAAAACAGCGGGAATGGAGGAGATAAAAGTGTGACATTTCGGGGCACTGATCATGGTTCCACCGACACATAACAAACCTACTTCTTCCGTCCTTTCCTTGAAGAGCTCGTCGCTGAAGCAGCCTGCTTGTCGGCCATCTTGTCCTTGCAAACATTGCAATACCAGCGTTCGGGTGGGGCACCCTTGATCCCTGCGCAACTAAGGTGGAACTACCACAGCGATGAGCGAAAAAGCCAAAGCAATGATTAATGAAAACACGCACCCATTCATAAGGACAATCTTCCTCGTTGTCACACGCGATCATCTAAGAAGCATCAGCATACGCTCGTCCATGAGAAGCCAAAAACTCACATCTCCGAAGCTCTGTTGTTGACAGTAGCAGTAGATCTTGTTATCGTCGCCGTCGTCGTTTTCCACATCCTCGTCGCCTTCGGCATCTTCATCTTCATCTCGTTCGGGAGTCACAGGATGGATCTGTCTCGAGAGGCGAGAGCGCTGATGACTTGTTTGTGAGGTTGCAGGTTGTACAGTGGGCGAAGCTGATCGTTTCTGAGCCCATGCGGTCGCAGGCACCTTGATCGAGGGCGCCGCTGTCACCTTGCGGCCTACACAAATAAGGATGGGTCAGTTAGTTCCCAAGGGCACAGCGGCAAACTAGCCATGGAGCCACCATAGAACACAGCGTCCAGACGGAATGAGACCAGGACAGATCGCTCAGATTGGGGCGCGATGGGCTTGCGCTCAATTCCATGCCGCTCCAAGAGTGACTCTGCCTCGAACTGTGATTGGCGTGGAACAAGGCGTCCATAGCTAGTCTGCCGTTGTGAAAGAAATCGTGAAGATGCGTGAACTGACGTTTATGAGAGTTAGATCCAGCGACGGCAGTTGAAACGGGGCTCAAAGGCTGTATAGGCGTCGTCTGACGTTGCTCGCCAATAGGCGTTCCAGCAAGAGCATTCTTCAGACTCTCCGTCATAGAAAGTGCAGGATTCTTGAACGTATCCATGCTCGCGGACAGCCCAGTGAGAGGTTTGGGAATCAGATTCGAGTAATCAGTAGTATCCCCTGATAGAGCCCGAACTTTGGCCAGCTCAATGTCGAGTCGCACTTGGGCTCGTTCAATGAGAGTTACGAGGCGTCGGGCGAGTTCCTCCTTTTCGTCCGCAAGCTCCTGAATCTCCGAGTAGGCCGACGAAATCTTAGCCGGTATTGAAATCAGCTTTGAAGAGGGGGACTGGGGAACCGAACTTGATGAAGAAGAGCCTCCAGACCCCGAGGCTTTCAGCGAGTGTCGCATGTAGCGAGCACAGTCTTTGTCTATGTCTTGTTGTAATTCTGGCCTAAAGGTGAGTATCCGCGAGGAAAGAACTAAAAAAAGCGCACACCCTGTGCTCTAGCATCTCTATGTCTAATTTCTTGCAACAAATGCGTAACCTCACCCGGGAGGTTGTCGATACCTTGCGGACCGAATGAGTCGACGCGGCCAAACACTTGGGTTCTCTTGCTTACTGTAGATGAATTCAGAGGCGATGTAGGCCGCCTCCTCAAGTCCCGCAGCGTTTGCAGCCATTTCGGATGCTTGAAACGCAGAAACGGAGACACAATTGTTTCACGGTGGTGAGGTGGTGGTGGTCAGGAAGCAAAAGGCTTGACGCCACCAAGGCCAAATTTATTGATCCCGATGATGACAAATGACGTCCCTAAACTAGAAAATCTGCCCCTGTTTGCCTCCTTCCCTCTTTCGCCTCAAGGCCTCGAAGGAGTAAGGATGAATAAAAGGTTTTGTGCTGACTCGGACTTCATCCATGCGCAGTCTGAATTTTGCCAGCGCGTCATTTAGTCTGTATGGAGGGCCTTCTCAACCTATGTAAAAGGCCTGATTTACTTGAGGTATCCACACCTTTAAGCTCTCGACCCACCTCATCGTCGGGTCTACTGACTCAGAATCCCTAACACTTGAGCTCAGCAACGGAATCCGAGTCTTCCTCGCCTTTTGTCTCTAAAAATTGTACTCAGAGTTCTTTGGGGCCCGTCATGGCCCTTGCTCCGCCCCTATCTCCGGACGCTTCTGCACAACAAAACTCAAGGACAATACCCCGAACTTCGAGAGCTTAGCAATACAAGACAATCTGCAAACCAGCAAGGATCACCAGAAATTTACCTGAGCTCTGGATAAAGAGCTTATGCTACCACATAGTGAGTGTCGTCCTGAGGTTAGGAACATCCTAAACAGAGGGGTTGTAGTCTTCAAAACAATGTATCTACCGACTTTCGCCGGTCGAAAGAAAGAGGTCACTTCCTCTGGCGCCTTTTATTACCCCGTGCGACTACTTGAGCGACGATAAGCCCGACGATGATGAGTTTATACCCGAGCCTGCCGTACCGACGAGAGAAGCAAACTTCGGTTGGGCTTTCCTTCTTTCCGTCAACGAGAAATTCAACTTCGGCTACTTTGAAAGCCACAAGTCTATTTGGAAATCGATGCACGACTCAGCGGAAGATTTACGAGTTACGAGAGGAGAGCTTGGATATTATCACTTGGCTGTGAACATAGCGAGCGTGATGAAAGGGATCGGAATTTAGACGAGTTTTACGGATTTTTGTCTGGTTCGATGGCAAATCTTTTTGGGAGATATGGAGATCAGGGTAGCCAGCCGTATGGGGGGTTATGATAATTGGAATGTCGGCGTCAGTGTTTCTTCTAGTAATGCGAGTGCAGCCCTCAGCGACTGATTTTGAATTACCTTCCTCTCCATGCGCAAATGGAACAGATAGATACTGAACTGCAGAAGCGAAAAGCTCCTCAAACCAATGGACAAGAGATTGAGAGAATATGGTAGCGGCAAAGGTGGATCCATAAAATAATGTGAGTTGAGCGAGTGCAAGCGTACGTTTACAAATGAGCGGTGGGTTGTAGAATGCAGAAAGAGTGAGGAGTGATTCTGTTAGGTAACAACGAGAGGCTTAAGCCATCGGATGTTGAAAATAATTGAAGTCGCAAAACCAGGGCTAAAGTGCTCTCCAAATATCAGCGCCGGTGCATATCCCAAGATCGTGCAAAAAAGCAACCATGGTCTCCTTGTCTTGTTCCGGAACTCTATTGAAGAACTTCGAAAGGACATGAGGGGTGAGGAGCATCTCCTTAACATCCCCAGGCATCTTGAGCTTGAGCTGATCCATCCTCGAGAGCAGATGCTCAATATCGCTATAATCGCTCGCCCTCTTCTCTGTCTTGCGCTCATGGCGATCGCCAAAAGATTCTATCTTCGCCGCCAAAAGCGGGGGTATGTCCAGGTAGCGAATACCACAAGGAGTAACGACGGAATGCTTCACGAAAAGGTCTAGCCTTTCTCTTGGAGGGATAGCCAAGTCGAGGCGAATGGCATCGACAGGATGCAGATAAGTGAGGGTCGCAGCAAGAGCGCCTCCGGTGGTCGGTTTATAAAGCCACTCGACATCTCCACCCGCATGCTTGAAAGCTTTAGGAATCCATTTGACGTTTTCGACATTGATATCGAGGTCCTTAATAATGAGTGGCAGATGAGGTCGATCAAAACGATTTTAGACGAAACGTTAGTTAAGAGTACGTACCGTAGTCATGCGAAAGTAGTCAAGGGCATGCATTGTAACAGCCGCCCCACCAATGAGGACGAAGTCTTTTTGGTGCTTGGTCGCAATAGCACAGAACCGGTTCAAAGGCACCAAAAGACGCGGAGCAAGTCGAATTCGAGACATTTTGAAATCGAATGTAGATCCACGGTCGATATCAGTAGGAGCGTATTAGACGGCGAGAGGAACTTCTATATAGCGAGAACGACCTGTTCAATTTATTTCTTCCAGCTCATCACATATATTCGGTATGTCCGAGTAGGAGCTTCGAGAGTAGGCTAGTGGCTGGCAAGGACCATGTAGTCGTTGAGGTTGAGAAGGTCTATGGGTTTGGAACCTCTCTGGCAGACAAGCACTGTCGCTGCTAGTGCGTACGCCTTGAGCTTGGTGCGAATGCGGCTGGAGGCTCGAAATGTGGCTGGAGAGTCGGAATGTGGCCGGAGATTCGGAAAGTGGTCGGAGCCAGGGGCTGAACAACATCTCCTGACTTTCGGTGCCGGGTTTGGCTTTTGAAATTTGATCCGTTTGGCTTTGTCACTCCAACCGACTACTTGGTTGTTCCTCGTTGTTCCTGTGCTACCACGACCTAGCAGATGCAGAGACCTATCTTTCTGCCAAAGGAATACCATCTATCGTCTGGGGAGACGATGCTCTTGCATTCGTTCACACTATTCCAACTTGTCTGAGTTCCGGACATATTGCTGGAGAAACCGGCGGAAGAAATTCCCGTGTACCCCTATACTATATCTCTCCAGAGCCATTGGCTGAAACCAGAGCGCATCGATCCCAATTCACCGACCTGCTGTCTGGAGTCCTTCCATCTACGCCTGATCAGACCCGTTACTGTACTGATGTATCGCCATGAGTGAAGACAACACTCCCCAGCAATACTTTGTACACCCAGCATCACRCTTTCAGTTTGATATCTCGGATCCCAGTTGTTCAACTCCACTCGAATGCCTGCGAAATGACGTGCGCTGTCCGAAGCGTATATAGCATTCCTCGACTCCATAATTGCCACTATTCTTGACACCCCGGCTGGTTATSTACACCAAATATCTACCCAACAACTCCGTGCTTATCTTTTCTATATCATGCAATATACTGTTCAGGCCGAATCCACATCCTCAAGAATGGCCAGTTCCCGACCTAATCGCAACAAGCCTGTCCATCCAAAAGCCGCAGCATTCGGGCGTAGTATTCCATCCTACCGTTGAATGATGATATCTTCTTGATTCTCGTCCTACTTGTGTAGTCCCAGCTTCTCACCATACGCTACCTGTGCTTGCCCGGGATGGCCGCTGGTTCAGATATATGTACGATTGTTGAGAAAAAGATACAGAGCAGACTAACTTGAAGGAAGTGATTCTTTACATGTTTCGAATCATACAAAAAAGAGTCCAGTGGCCGCGGAGTTCTTGCAATCACCCTCTGAATCGTTTGGTGGCCTTCCTGACAGAATAACCCTCTGAGTGAGAGAACACAAATATACATACGTCACAAATTCCCGAACACCAGTAAACCGCTGGACCTTGTCAGCTTTCCCGCAGCTTGAGGGCTTTGAAAATGCTTTGACCACAGGAGCATAAGTCGCGGTCAGTGAGGGAGTAACAGGGTGTGCTTGGACAGGGTGCGCCAGATATGCTTGGAACAATATACAGGCCGTGGTGTTGTTGTTACCTGGCTTGGTTGTATATTGCCCACATGTCATCCTATCCTCTATTACGGCGACCTCCGTTTTTCCCTGCTTTCACAACCCATCTGTGGCGAATGACTTAGTTCCAAGGATACTGCGCGGTGCTTAAAAGGAATGTATAATTGAACATCATCGAACTAGTTCTAGGTTGCCAACTAGAAGCATAGCGTACTGACTACTACATACAGCATACATCCCAGACTATATACACGGATTTTCAAGCAAAAGGACTCAAGAGGTTCGGATTGATACGGTAAAGTAAGATGAAGCTTCAAGATCTCACCACCACCCGCGCTTTTTCTTCTTCTTGTTCTTCTTGTTCTTCTTGTTCTTGTTTTGGTTGGCTTGATTCGGTTGAGGGGCCTTCGGGACTAATAAATATCGCTGATGGCGAACATCCATATTTCTCAAGTTCCTGGCCAGGTCCTGTGAAATATATCGACGGGCGTAAGTGCCCACAGAAAGAGGGTCGATGCATCGAGGGGAACGTACTGAGACGATCTCCTCGTAATCCTTTTTATACCGTTGCCGGGTAAGGTTGTTATGCTTATTTACCGCCCTGATTTTGTACTGGTCAATTAACCCAAAGTACTCAAAAACGCCCAAGCAAATATCAAAGCGTACCTTCGTATCCGAGGGTCGCTGATGTCTTGCGCCCGCACGTCGCAGAACTCCATCCAGTCGAAACTCTTCTTTGTTTTGAAATTCGTCCAATGATTGTAGAAGTCCTCAATGAATGGCCCATTCCGGTGTTCATCACAGTAAGACGCATCCCTCGCATTCCAGCGATAGCACATGCCGCCGAAGCGAGGCGTTGTGCCCATACTGCGACCACCATGGTTAGACTCGTCGTACGCTATGCACCTGAACAGGCCATCGAAGAGCGTAAAGAGCGTCTGTAATGTTGATGAGATACTATTCTCCAGAGGCGGAACCAAGGTTCAAGCGGAACTCGGAAGGACGTACCTTGGCGTCGAGTCCATGAGACAACTGTTGGTATAAACTAAACGCCTGGAGGAAAATTATGAGATCGGGAACAGAAATGCTCTTCGGGCCTATTGGTGGTGGACTCTGAGAAATATACCGCGCCGGTGTGAATCGATTGATTGCTTCAGGGAACGAGCCTTCGGAGTCAAAGCTCCTGCCTGAAGACACGAAGGAGTGCGTCCAAGAGAACACACCATTTGTTAGTAGGGTCTTGACTTGGAGGAACGTTGTAAGCTTCCGAACCTGGACAACATGACTCCGCGGGGGCAGGAGGATTTGCTCTATTGAAGTCGTAGTCATCTCGGAGCTGTGGAATCCACAATGATAAGCCAAATGTTCTGAGGTAGTCTCATGAGACGTACGTTTGGGTCATTCAGAGTCTTCAAAGGATCAGTACCCTAGCAACACGCTTGAAACGGAGTAATGCATACCTCGTACGCCTCCTGCACTTTGGAAAACCGTACATTCGCCGCATCCGTATCGTCCAGGTTCTTGTCTGGATGGTGTTCGAGAACCTTCTTTCGATAAGCTTTCTACAATAGAAAGGGTTCTGAGTTGCGCAGGCTTTTGTATAGTCAAACACGCACCTTGAGATCATCGGCAGTCGCGTCTTCTGACACTTCAAGAACTTCGTAAAGGCTCAGTTTCTCGAAGTCCATCGGCGGGATCTTTGGACCTTTTGCGGAGTCATTCGGCCGGGAACTGTCCTTCGCAGTGTCTGTGCGACTGTTCTCGAAGCCCATCGGTGGGACTTTTGGACTTTTTGCTGAGCTATTCGGCGAAGAACTGTCCTTTGCAGTGCCTCTGCGACTGTAGATCAAGTAGATCACCCAGGCTAAGGCGAAGAAGAATAGGTCTCGCGCCCAGAACATGTTGGGCACGACGGCTCAGTTGATGCTCTTCTCAGTCCAAGTCCAATCCACTAACGCCGATATCACCTACAGCAAAGGAAGAGCTGTGAGGGGGACTCGGAGGAAGCGATGCAAGAATGGTGCTGGTGAGAGACGAACGAAAGAGACAACCATAGTCTCGCGGCTTAAATACCGCACACGTGTCAAAGGATAAATGAAATGGGGAAAAGGTACTGCGGCTTTGCACACATTGCGCGCGCGCRCGCACACACACACACACACACCGTAACCACTAGCTACATATGTACAATTGCATTCTAGTTAGCAGAGTATACATCGTGTCGGCGGTCCCGAGACTTGTTGCCTGTAAACCAGCACATCTTTCACATCTGAGGGGTTCAAGAACCTGGAAGATAACCTGGAAGATACTAGTAGCATGACTCGGCATCCCGTAAATTCTCAGCGTTTCTGTCTCCTATGGAGATGAGTTGATTGAAATGTTTGCACCGACAGGGACCGTGACGGCATGAGCACTCCAGTACGGAGAAGAAGGTGTAGTCCAGTCAACTGCAAGGCAGTGACTCAGGGAGAATAACAGTGCTAGTAGATAAAAATGCGAGACAAGTTCAGACAGGAGGCTGGTTGGCGAGGCAAGTAGTTGGAGAGTACAGATTGGAAGGGCCAACGACCGATAGCCCACGGACCGCCGGTAGGAATCGAGCACGACAGGCTTCAGCGGATCGAGGAGCTTAGGTGAAGAAGACAAAGCAGGGGGACGGAAAAGGGTTCCATNCCTGATGGCCGCGATAGCGGCACGCCACAACGGTCCCAGGCGACATTGGTTACCTTCGAACGCATGATGCTATATGACATAGCAAGAGTGTAAAGGTACAGAAGAGTTCCTTGCTTCAGCAAGGCTTTCCCATGTCAGAAGTCTTCCTTTTATAGATAAAATTTCTATTTATGTATAAAACATGACGATGTACTTGTTTGCTTTCAACGCCTATATCCAAACTTGTGCAACTCTCCTGCTTCCAGCAGTACTTGGCTTCCCCCCTTCCCCTTGCGCGAGCGCGAGCACGCCGCAGGCGTGCGTCAGCGAGCGTGGCTAAGAAGCACGAAGGGGKTCTCAGTAGCAGTCGGGAAGTGTATTCAAAAGTAGCGGCCATTACGGCAAACCCCTCATCCCTTTCAGGCCTGAGAGGAGATTATTGTATAACTTGAAACCCAACCCGTTATGCTTCTGCCTTTCTTAGCAGCAACACCGTCTCGGAGTCAGGAGCTGTTGCTGAAGCAAGGAATAAGGGGTGGCACCGCCACGCCACCTAGTGAGTAGAGTGCTTTCAATATCCACGAGCTGGAAAGAGAGAGAATGCGATGCAGTCATTGGCCGAAAGAGGCGCGCGCCAAGAAAACGCGACCGCCGTGTTTGAAGTTGAGGGGTCAGGCAAACAAAGGCCCGTTCAATCGAGGCGGCATTGTGGGCTCTTCAACCACTACAACCCTCCTTCCCCGCCATCGGCGTCGACGCCAGCCGTTTTCATGTCTAGCCAAGGAGAATCGTCCCAGCGGTCGAACCTCATTGACGTGTAAGTCTTGTGAAATTTCCCCCACACACCCCAAGCTGAAATGCCAAAGTTCGTATTCTCAACTACGTCAGTACCTTGGTGGAAATGGAGACACTATCGGGGCAGAACTGGTGAAGGAGTACCTGAATGCACGCAAAGAGTCCCTCAAAAATGTCACCTCGATATTCGGCAAGCCGTCAGACGCGTCGCGCAAGAAGATCCAGAGCGGTTCAGTACAATTGGCTGACGGTGTCACGGTGCAGGTCGAGGAGGCCGACAAGGACTTCGTATGGGCCATTAGCTCAAGATTCGGAATGGATGAAGTCCAGGCATTCATTCTGTTTCGGTCGTTCCTTTACAACCAGGGTCTCCCATCGACCGTGAAGTCCCAGTCGTCCGCGGCCATGATTGAAGAATTGGTGACGGTCATAGCACCGTATTACTATTCGGAGAGGCTTGCAGTCATTCAAACGCTTGCACCTCTATTCAGAGTGCACGAAGACGAGACGGAGTTCCTGTGCGAAGCTGCCACCCAGTTCCTCCCTGAAATCGCCCCCGACCCAATACAGTTCGCCATCGACCTCGTCGGCGAATACATTGCAAAAACCAAAGAACCTCTTCCGAACGACATCGGTGACCAGCCCAAGGCCATGCTTCAACGAGTCAAGCAAAATCTCAAAGAGCAGTTAGCTTTGCTGGAGCTCTTGTTCTGGGTGATGTGGGGTTACACGCCTTGTGCTGCTCCCGTTGTCCTGAAGGTCTTCGAAGCAGCCTACGCCACGAACCTAGGGACAGCGCAGTTGAACCAAAGCCTCATGCTCGACGAAGAGAGTCAGCAACTGCAGCAAGATTCCGCCGCGTATTGGATTCTTATTATGGTGGAAGTGTTGGAGTTGGAGACGGTTGGGAACGATGAAGCACTTGAACTATCGGAAACGCCAACAGGGAAGACGCTGTACATAGCTTCACCGGATACCTTGGCCAAACTACACGACATCATCACGTCCAACGTGAACAGCCAATTCGCATGCACGTACCTGTCATGGGCCTACGTTCTCTCGCGGATAATCGCCAAAGCCAGTACCCTTGAAACGGTCCCTCCATCTTATCAACCATTCTTGGACACCATCAACCCTCCTCTTACACGCTCATACACCAAGGACCCCGAACTCATCCACTTGCAGATGGCCAAAGCCTGTATATCCCCAGAAGCGGGTCTATTCACGCTTCTTCACGACCTACTCACCAAGTCGCCTGTGTTTGTGGTGTCTGTTGCATGGAAAACGGGGTCAACAGTGGCGGATCCCAACGCCATCGCATATCGATCCATCTTGAAAGGTATACTTGATTATTGCTCAGAGAGCCGGTAGCTAATGCTTTATTAGGCGTGATCATTGCCCTGGTCGAATTAACTCCAGTAGAACTGATACCAGACTTCGAAGGCCTTGTGGACGTGTGGGTCGCGCTTTTCGGACGCAGCGAGCCCCTTGCAGTCGCGGCCATTTGTGCACAGTTCTGGCAAACGGATTGGAAAATAAACAACGCACGCCGCGCAATCTTCGACGTCGCCAGGAACCGATTCCCAGTCCAAATCAAACCATTACTTCGACTCTTGCGAGCGATGACGGGCTCTGGATTTTTGGATACCGACCCACTCTCCACTGCAGACCATGGCCAAGAAGGCGAGGAGATCAGTCCGGAACGGCAGATGTGCGACCGCTTCGTGTACTACTACTTCGCTTCGCTCCCAACCTTCACGCAAGTCATCCCGCTGAGCGCTTGCACCGGAGCACATGCTCTCTACGAGAAGTTGCCGGAACGCTACGCAAACGGAAGCACTTCCTTTACCTACACCAACGCTCGACCCGTTCGCCTTCCTGGCGGTTCCCAACTCCCAGCCCGCTCGTCGGGTACGGTTGTCAGTGCGGATAGTGGGGATTACATCGTCGTGTCGTGGAAGCATCAGCACTCGGGCTGGAAGATTCTCTTGGAGATTTTGACGGACTATGTCAACCGGAGGCACCTTCACTACCAATCAGGTGGCGGACAATACCAAGACATTTCTTTTGCTCGCAGGGGAGGCAACACACAACCTATCACTCTGCAAATGCGCGACGCCGGGATGGACATCAACGACGAGAACGACGAGGTTATCGTGACGGACGTGCTCGACCTCGTTCGGAGTGTTATTCAAGCCAATACGCAACAAGCCGAAACCTTGATGACATCGTTGGAGGATGGGGAGCATGTAGTATCGCATCAGATGGCAGAGGCGCAAGCACCAGATTTGGTCCAATTGACGACTATGATTCTTGAAGAGGCACTTTCAAGGTCGAATGGGCGTGCCAGGTCGCCCATGCGCATCCAACTCATCACTTCCGCAATCAGTGTCCTTTCAGCCCTCCTTGCGAATCCCACCTACTCGAGGAGAGTGTGGTTGTATATTCGATCGACGACAGCGTTGTTTGGGACGGAGAAGCAGTCTGGGTTCGCTTCCCTGGCTTTATCCTTGGAACGCGCCACCGGACATTACACCATGACCCTTGCCCTTCTATACCTCGTCCAGCAGCTCCTTTCCGATGCATCGATTTCAATCCTCCCCGACAACGCCAAACTTCAACAGCTGAAGGAGGAAGTCTTACTGCGCGCTGTTCGATTTGTGCACACGGAGATTTGGATCGAACATTTGGGGTGGAAGTACTCTCAATTGGGTGATCGATTCGAGATTGGACGAAGGATATCGAGTTTGTATTCGACCATCCTCCAAAAGTTCCCCCTCTCCATCGAGAATCGGCCTTACGCTCTCCTGAGCCAGGTTATCGGAGACGTCCTTTTGTTCAAAGCCACGACATCCACTATCACACCCCTCGTCAACTCCATCAGCTCTGCAGGTCAAATCGTGCGCATGCTCCATGCATCTCGCCGGTTCGGCGATGTCAGACGTCTCCTACTCCTCCTCGACTGGCTCTTAGTCCTCAGCCGACAAATCTTGAACCTCAAAATCAAATCACCAATGTCGAGCAAGCCTTCTCTTTTGGAGCAGTCCCTGTGCGCAAGGGTCATCGGGAACGGGAACGAGACTGTCAACCAACACCATACGAAGCAAGAAGCGATCGACGTGCTGGCGAAGTACGTGAGGGATAGGGGCATTGGGCCGGACGTTCCGCTGCAGTCTATCCGACTTTTGACGGCGCTTGCGAGGAGCATGTCGTTGATTAGCCCTTCGCCGCCTACGATCATTGGGCACCTTTCGGACCCGGAGGCGGTAGTGTCAGCGTTTGTTAGGATTATCCAACATCCTTACGATGATGCCGATCTGCGTACTGCCCTGTGGAACTTCGTTTCGCTAGTGGTTGGGACAGAGCCGGCGCTGGGAGGGCTTTTCGTTGCGGGGAAGTTTAGGGTTCCGGTGGATGTGAAGATGGAGATGGACAAGAAGGGGAAGCAGGTGGAGGGCAAAGAGGACAAGGACAAGGCGCTAGTGGTGTCTGGGAAACAGAAGGGCCAGCTGAACGCGTTGGATGTTGCACACGAATTCCTCTCGCATTGGAAAAAAATATGGGATGTCAACCCACAGCTGCTCTCCGTTATCCTGCGCTTCCTCACTATCGTTTGGGAGCGTGCTTTGGAGCATAAAATGTCTATCCAACCACTTCAAACCGACCCCAAGTTCTGGGCTATCATCTCGGAGATTGTGCAGGAGGAGATTGGGCCGGTGCCGGAATACGAGACGACGGAGTATTTGGTGATCGACAAGTTGCAGCATTCAAACCACCACGATTCGGTCGTTGTCCATGCATACAAGACGTTGGCCAAGTCGTACGCTGTTCAGTTGACTAGCCTTGACATTGGGTTCCACTTGGAAGCAGCAAAAGCGGAGGTAGCGCCGAAGAAGCCAGAAAGCTACCTGTCCCTGGAGAAGCAGTTCAGAGCGGAAGACGAGTTGAGCGATATGCTCTCGGAGGCATCTCCTAGTCCCTATTCACCGGCCATCTACGATAATGTCGCCCAGTTCGTGAAGACCCACTTTGCGGGGTTGACCTTGGATCAGCTAGAATTGCAGGACCCGCTCCCCGATCGACCTTATGGAGACCAGTTCTCGTTCTCACTACCAGTTCTTCAAAACCGCCTTCAGGCATATAAATCGAGTCGTAACGAGCCGGACCCTATGGACGAACCCACTGATGCGGTCACCAGGGGTGTTCTGTCAATCAACCTCAACCTTTCGCTCACCCATGCTCAGACGGCTTTGGCGGAGGCGTGGGACAACCTTTTGCATCAGGCGACGCCGTACCTGAGAAGCGAGCCTGGTATTCGACCCAGCTTGGTCAACATCGCGTCGTCCATTTCCTCCGGGATCGCTTTGGAGAAGAGGGGTGGAGAGATGATGGCGTCGATCCATGGGACGAGATTGTCACTCCTCCTGGCCATTCTGGAAGTCGCTTGGTTCTCGAGGTCGGAAAAGGATACCTCCACCAAGGCGTTTTTGGAGTTGGTCAAGAACCTCAGGGATATCATTGTCAATGAAGCGCAGTCACCTATCAATTCGTTCATCCGAAACCCCCCTAATCCGTTTCATCGACCTCTTCTGCAACTCATCTTCTTCTGTGCGAAGGAGTCGAGGGTGCTGGCTAATCGACCCAAAGCCCTTAACGCAGACCAGCGGTTAACCATCGGCCAAACTATCGAAGCGGCGCTCAACCTTGTCCTCGAAGCCTTGGGGATCGTGTTCGTCTCAGCACTCAGCCGACAGGACGTGGACCTGGACAGGGATACGGAGCTGCTCGTGGCGGTTTTCCAGCAATGCTCAAGACCAGATATCACCCCTTCCTCAACGTACTGGCTTTCAAGGTGTCAAGAAACCGACGTCATGCGTGCGAGTCTCCAACTATTCAGCCGAACCGACTTGTCAGGCCTCTCGAACATCCCTCTCCTCTTATCGCGCAAACACCCTCTATACGCTCCGCATATCCTCTTATTCCATATGGCCGTAGTGAGCAACCCCATCGCAGCAGAACGGTTCGCAGGAGAGGGGCTGCTAGCTGCCTACAGCAACAACAGCATCAGCAGTGCGATAAGCTCAGGACGTGTGGACGTTGTCATGCCCGAACTTCCCGGAGAGAGGAGTCCAGTGCACGTGCAATACTGCTCTATGCTCTCGATCGTCGCCACAGTCATATCGGCTCTAGGACGACATAACCATTACTTCGACGCGGAGGCCTGTGGGTTTGTCCAATTGTACGGAGAGCAGATCATCAGAGCGCTTCGGTGGACTGTGGGGGATACGATCACGATGCCGCTTGTGGAGGAGATGGAGCAAGTTGTCTATCTGTTCTATGCGATTGCTGCTAGTGTGCCCAATAGCGCCAGGGGAGGACAGGGAGGAGGAGTGGACGAAGCGGTGAAGAAGGTGCTGAACGCATTCACGACGCATGGGTTGTTGCTTTTGCAGCAGATCAATTATGCTGTGACGCATCCTAACCACCTTGCGAGCCTTTTCGAACCTGTGACCCCCGAAGAGAGGAGTGTGCACGAGAAGACTGGTGGTGCTGGGAATGGAGGGGACCCGTTGAAGAGACCGCTTGTAGCTCATCTGGTGCATCGCCTGTTCAGACTCTCGAGTAACATCGTGGATACGCTGGTGTGTGTCAGCAAGGCGGATACTGTGCTGTGTACTTCGCAAGAGGAATGGCCTATCCAGGAGGCACTTATCGTTCCGGTGGGTGTTATTACTCTTTCTCTTGTTAATTTGGAATGCTGACGTATGTTTATATTTAACTCTTCCAGCACTCGAAAGTAGTCCTAGGCGAACCAGCATCCCTCGGCACACTCCTTGAACTCGGAAACTGCAGTCTAGACATCATCCGCGACTTCGTCAACCGACCACCAGACCAATCGTTGACGCGTCCCGCTCCCCCTTCCTCCTCTTCCACTTCTTCGCTTTCTACACCGTTAGACGTCCGTCAAGGTCTGATGACTGCTCGAAGGAACCTAGAGAGTATACTCGTGTATGCTGTGACACAGCTGGCGATGTGGCTTTCGAAACCCGAATTCGATAATGCTCCCCAACAGCAGGACGATGCGATGGAAGATCAACAGGAGGGTGCTTCACGTGCTTCCGAAGGCACTGCCGGCGGATCTTCCACAGCCGGCTCCTCGGTGGGCCTAAAAGACCGCAGCGGTACCGCTGGTGGCAGCACCTCCGGTGGCTCGACGGGTCGGACAGCAGCTGGAACCAGCTCGATGGCAGAACGCTTTAGGAGGGGTATGACGGGTGATATGGCGAGCGACTTGCAGGCCCTCTTGAACAAGGCTAAACCGCTGATTGCCAAGTGTGATCAAGTCATTGGGGGCAAGGGCAGTGTGGACATTACGGGTGTGTTGAGTGTGTTTTTGCAGGAGAGAGTTGTGGGTAGTTCGTGAATCGGTGACTGATTAATGATACATGGAGTATGTAGTAGAGTAGTACAAGTCGTCTCCCTTTCTCTTATGACTTAGATTGACGTTTTTCCCTCCTGATTATCGCTGTGTTGTATACCTCCCGCTTTTCTTATATATCGACGCTATCGAGTCAAAACTTCCGCTCCGTCATGTGTGATGAGAACCATATGTTCTGCTTGTGCGCTTCTGGCGCAGTTCTACGTGGAAGAGAAAAGGGAATCAATACAGTAGAAAAAATGAGGAAGAAGAGAGGAAGCCTCACTTCTGTAGACGCTGTCCACCCGTCAGGGAAGATCCACGCACGAGCGTCGTCACCTTGTATCACAGCAGGCTGAAAACCCAAGCCATTTGTCAGCTCAACTCAGCCTGATCCAGGGAGTTGGACACCGCTCACCTCGATCGTAAAACAATGTCCGGGCTGCATAACCCCGGGCTCTTCATTCTTTGAATGCACGATCCAAGGTGGACTGTGGAACACGGGTCCTATACCATGTCCCGTGAATTGCGAGGAGACGCTGTATTTCCAGCTTTTTCCGTTTATGCTCCCGAGTCCAGCGAGGGTACTGGGTGGGAGTGTACTGTGTCCATGACGTAGTTGGCGAAGCAAATCGTGAATCGCCTGACCAATGCCTTTAAATGGTTTTCCGGGTCCACAAGCTGCGATACCTGCTTCGAGAGCCAAATTAGTTGTGGAGAGTAGGTGGTGGGCTTGAGGGTCCTGAAATCAAGTTCGCATTAGCATTAGATTCGGTATATTATGAGTGGTTCAGGATTTCTGGATTTGGGGGAGGACAAACGTGGAAAGTTTGGAGGGCACTAGGAGTGGGAGAGAACTCACGACAGAGCCAACAGCAAACGTCTGGGACGTATCCCCATGGAATCCGTTAAGGTAGAGTGTAATGTCGACGTTGATGACGTCCCCTTCTTCGAGGGGGTTGTCGTCGGGTATACCGTGTACCACTACGTTGTTTATACTATTTGATAGCTATCAAAAATGGATGAAGAGAGTGAACGGATGGACGGGTACGCACCTGGTACAACACGACTTCGGAAACCCATTGTACCCCAAAGGCGAAGGGTACGCAGAATGCGAGATGATAAATCCATGTACAGCTTCGTCGATTTCGTTCGTCGTAACTCCTGCCTCTCGTCACCAAAAAGCCGAACCTTAGCTGCGTCGTCCACTACCAAACAAGAAACTCCCCGGGATCTGGAGGAGAGGGGGAACGCACCTTCACCAAAGACCCTGCATACTCCCTAACCCTCCCCGCCAACTTTGCAGCCTCCCTCACACCCAGCTCTTCATCGCCACCCAACTTGATCACGCCATTAAACTTGGGACGTGAACTAGACCCGGGCTGACCTGAACGGAAAACCGTGACATAGTCAGGTCTTGGGATGTGTGCGGGGACTGAACGTTGTGGGATATGCGAGGTCCCAAAGACAAACGGTTCGGGCGGAAGGATGATGCGGTATAGGCCACCAAAGTCCTCATCTTCTTCCTCTTCTTCCTCTGGAGCGAACGTTCTTCTTGGAGAAGTGTTCAAAGTTTCTTCCATGGAGTCGATTGTAAGGCTGGTCGCAGCAGCTGGGTATGAACTGCTACTCTTATGTCGCCTCTGGCACGCCATCGTCAACCTTGAGTTCGCATTTGAGACCGAAAGCCATGATGGACTACTGCGGATGGCCAATCCACGTCGAGGTATTGTTATCCGATGCAACAACGGCCTTAGCATGAGAGTAAAGTGGAGGTAAGAGTAGAATGTGGGGGTGGGGTCAGTCGGAATCGGAAGAGCACTAAGCCATCCGGAACCAAGAGCCTTTATGGAGTTCAAGTTGGATCAAGGATCAGCGCGTGCGGAGTCGGTCGGTGACGTGGTGGGGACTGACATTGATCGCTGCTTTATTGCTCGACTGATAAGATAAGATTGGCGCTAGATCTGGATCTTCTACTACACCCACCGGACACCGAGTGGGTTTGGGTAACCGGTAGGAGGGTCATGCAGGCTTACTATTTACGCCTCCGATACTGCGATGCAGTCTCCCGACGTCATATATCCAAGGTTTTAGCGTTGTGGGGCAATGATCATCGTATTAGACTGCTAAACATCTTGGTTACTGCATATTGTGTTACTGCGCAAATTGTGGGTCGGGTGGCAGGCTGCAAGATGGATCTGACTCTGGAAGCAGTGGAGCTCGAATGAGCATAAATCACAGGTGGCACCTACTGACTTTTACATTCGATCTGCTCAACTAACCGCCATTTTACAAGCTGTGGGTCAGCCAACAGATCGTACGGCCATATCACTTATAGCTGTGTTCATGTGCAAAAAAATTGAAGCATTGGAGCGTTGACGAACGGTAGACTGGATTTTTCGGCCGGCAAAACTGCGGGTACACCCGACACCAAACCACCGACCAAAGCCAGTCCTGGGATGAGAGCCGGATACATTGGGAGCCGGATCGGACTGGGTATGCTCTAGCTGGAGACCTGGCTATCATTGCACGTCTTCCGATTGTGCTCTGCACAGTTCTCGCCGTGGGTTGGTGTTGACGTCATGGGTTGCGGGTGGAAGCACGATCATTGCGCTAGCCTCTCCCGCTGCAAATAGCGGTTCGATTGCTGTGATAAAGGAATCACGCGAGCCCATACCGCTCTGATCCCATACGATGATAATCAGGCGGTCAGCGTCTGCCTGATCTCATCCCCGCTTTCCCCACTCTATACCAAGGCTATGACACTTGTCTCCCTTTTTTGAGCAGTTCTCTTGGCGAGTGATGAACCCCTAGTTAGATCTGAAATGTTGGATATGCCGCCGCCGCCGCCGTTGCTTCCGTCCGCAAATAGAACCACAGGGTGAGCGGTGTAAGGGTCCGTTATCCCCCGGTCCCGACGTGCGCTTCCTGTACTGAAACTCTCCTCTCTATGTTCTTTCTATCGGTTGCTTGGATCCGCTTGATTGCTCCTATCGTCAAGGTCTACTCACTTGCTCTCCTCGCCGACGATCCTTTCAATCTAGTGCAATTTCCTTTCTGATCGCATTTGGTATCCTCGCATCGATTGCCTTGTTAACGTCGACTCTTTCTCGCGGGCTCCTTTATCGTCTGGCGGGGAGGCCTCCCATTCGCGTACTAGCTTTCGCATTTGGTGAGCGCCGAGCCACGCAATACATGGAGACCTCGCTGGATGTGGCCACGGGGCATCAGGAAGTCTCGATGTCTGTGGAATGGCACCAGGCCTCGAGGTTTGCATACCGCTTCTGTGGTTCACATGACGCTCGATTGGGAACATGAGGGCTTTCACGATGCATGTATTCCGGATCGAGCGAATAGAATGAATTGGCCAGTCAGTCGTTCTCGTCCCCGTGGACACAGTACCAAAACTCTGGAACATCCGATTAGTCTTATCGCGGTCCGAATCGTGCAATAAGCGCCCAACTACTTGATCTATCGAACAGCTGTGCATATCACTGTCACCCAGAGGCCGCCGCGTGCCTGACACCCACTCCTTCGTCACAATACCTGCTCTTGCTTCCGCACATCCCCCAAGTGTCTTTTCTCTCCCCCAACCATTGAACCGCCGTCTTGACATGGATCGCACCGACAATTCACCTCTGGACAAGGGCAAGAGCTTGCGCATGGCTTTTCTGTCACTGTTGCGCCGAGGTTTTCTGAAGCTGCGAAGAGGCAAGGACGCTGGTAGTCCACCCAGTGGCGATGAGCGTGAGCCGTTTGTCTGCAGCGACAGACTGGCTGATAAAGCCTTCACCACTTTTAGAGCCTCCACCGCGCAGCATTCATATTTTGTCACATTGCAGCAACTTCTCTGTTGGCAGCGTGACAGTCAATATCAACAACGGTCCAGGCAATCAGGTCGTCTCCAATAACAACTCCGCAGAATGTGAGTCATCCTTCGGTGGTAGATTGTGCTCCTACATGAAAATGCACCATATTTATCATAGATCGGGAAGCAGCAGAGCTGCTACGGACGCTTCAACGTGTCCAAAGAACACTACCTCAAGCTGTGGGCTTTAGCGATGCGAACGCAGTGACCATCACAGACGCGCTAGGCGAAACTTTCAGTCTCCCTTGGTGGATCGTCGCCACATACCAGGTGAGGGGATTTCGGAGTTGCGTCCAAAATTTTGCGACGTGCATATGACTGAAACTGACACCAAAGGACCTGCATGATGCCTTGAGCAAGCGTTTCAGAGGAACGGTAGGTGAGGAGCGTGTCGTCGGGAAACGGTATTGTATCGCGCGATCAAACGGGACGCTGGTTAAGGCTCAGGATTGGAGTGATGTGTTGGTGGGGGAGGAGCTGGTAATGAGCATGTTGGTAAAGCGTGAATGGGTGAAGGATTTCGCGCAAGCGTGCATATGTCCAAAATGTGGAAAAACCGAACTTGGGACATATTCGGACCAGGGGTGGCTCGTTTGGTGCGTAATTTCAAAAGATGCTTCGTCTTAACCAGAGCAGAGGACGTGCTGAGCATCAAGGTGGCAGTCGGCGGTGTCGAACCCGGTTTACTCTCCCTGCCAGCGCAGCCTACGAACCTGACAGTCCGAGCCAGGAAGGAGACGAAATAAAGCATTTTCGTCATCTGAGAACCAGCGAGATCATGGTGGGTGTAATGTGCAGTTTCCCAAAAAATGTTCCACGCCAATAGATGACCATTGAATGATTTGACGCTCGTTCGTTGACCCTCCGAAATCGGCTTAATCAACTGAAATTTATCCACATCAATGCACGCATTTCCTTGGATGTGTGTGGAAACGACCTTTGTTACAAACACATTGGCTGGGGTAGAACGTATGTCAATTTATTCAAGTTTCTTGTCATCCAGCTCATTTATTGCATAGAATGTAAGTTTGTTTCCTAATGAACCTGAACTTCTGGGCACTCAGCTCATCTGTTGTATAGGAGGTAAGTCTGCTTCCTGATGAACTTGAAATTTTTGCCATTTAGCTCATCTGTTGTATAGGTTGTAAGTCTGCGTCTTGATGAATCTGAATTAATAGTCATTCAGCCGATCTCTTGTATAGTATGTAAGTCTGCTTTCTGATGAACCTATTTCTTGCCATCCAGCTCATCTGTTGTACAGGAAGTAAGTCTGCTTCCTGATGAGCCTCGATTTCATGCCATTCAGCTCATCTGTTGTATAGATAGTAAGTCTGCTTCTTGATGAATCAGAATGTCTTGCCATTCAGCTCATCTGTTGTATAGCTTGTAAGTCTGTTTCTTGATGAACCTGAATTTCTTGCCATTCAGCTCATTTGTTGCTTAGGTTGTAAGTCTGCTTCCTGATGAACCTGAATTTCTTGGCATCCAGCTCATCTGTTGTACAGGGAGTAAGTCTGCTTCGGAATGAACTGGAATTTCTTACTATTCAAGCTCATCTGGTTTATAGGAAGTAAGTCTGCTTCTTCATGAATCTAAATTTCCTACTATTCAATTCATCTGTTGTATAGATTGTGAGTCTGCTTCCTCATGAACCTCAATATTTTGACATTCAGCTCATCTGTCATATAGGAAGTGAGTCTGCTTACTCATGAACCTGAATTTCTTGCCATTCAGCTCATCTGTTATATAGGGAGTAAGTCTGCTTTGTGATGAACTCAATTTCATTGCCATTTGGCTTGTCTGTTGTATAGGAAGTAAGTCTGCTTCCTCATGAACCTCAATTTCTTGCCGTTCAACTCATCTGTTGTATAGCATGTGAGTCTGCTTCCCGATGACCCTGAATTTCTTGCCATTCAGCTCATCTGTTGTAAAGCATGTAAGTCTGCTTCCTCATGAACCTGGATTTCTTGTCATTCAGCCCATCTGTTGCATAGTAAGTTTGCTTCCTCATGAACCTGGATTTCTTGTCATTCAGGTCATCTGTTGCATAGTATGTAAGTCCGCTTCCTCATGAACCTGGATTTCTTGCCATCCAGTTCATCTGTTGTGTAGGCTGTAAGTTTACAACAATCTTGAAATGATCTGCCTACTCCAGACTCATATTTTGGCAAGTCAAGAAGTATGCAGCACCTGCCCTACCTTTCATTCCCTTCCACTCATGCTGTGCTCACAGTTGAAGAACTTGAAGTTACGGCATGATGAACACCATAGCATGCCCAACGCACAATCTGCAGGACCCTCCTGTGTGTTTTCGTTTTCCCACTCAAACATTGGCAGCTCTTCTCATTGCAACACTCTGATTGCATCAGGTCTTGAACTCAACCAAGTCTGCACTTCTCATGGCCCTCAAAGCCAGGTTGTCAAGTGCCTGGGCATGCTGCTACTTACCAATTGGATCTGGTGCCTGCATCCCTGGCATTTTGGGTGTATTATCTATCTATTATCGCGTTACATCTTCCAAGTTGTTTGTATTCTTTGCTTGTGTATTGTCCTATGCTCGATGAACCCCACAACCTTCTGGGAATGCGACGGACTGTCGGTGATGAGCCTGAGAGACGCCAAGCGTTGTGTCCTTGCACAAGCAGTGAACTGCAGCCAAACTGTATCTTCACATTTTTTGCTAAAAAGGTAAAATTATGGGATGGGAATGCCTTGGAATTCCGTGTACTAGGCGGTCTCAATAATAAGGTAGGAGCCCAATACTTGCTCTAATCGAGCCAAAGTGATGAAACCAGCGCCAACTTGAAGGTCGCCGTGCGGAAACAGCCGAACGGCGTCGTCTTGATACAGCACCCAATGCTCAAGCAATTTGCGTTTGTTTCTGCGTCGATCCTCCACCTATCTCTAATTTGCACATACGCTCGAGGTAGGTGGCTAGTTTTGCTATCTATTAGCTTTGGGGACACTTGACGCGGCATGGAATAGGTTCCCCAGAGTCTGGAGCAGGGTGCCAGCATGTCTACCCCACCACATCGACCCCCGTCTCTCCTGGCAAGCGAGGTGACACGTCCTTAGAAGTTTCATCATGTGCGTCTGGAGCTGTTTCTCTTTGAACATCCACTGAAATGCTCAATATCGAGGATAGATCATGAGCAACTTCCACTTTTACCCGGGCAATTGGGCGGGAAGCCCCCCGTTGAAGCACCGCCTTTGGACGTTCTGCCTTTAGCTCTGTCAGGTCCACCCGATAACAGAGTAGACCTCGTATTCTTCTCTGATGGATGTAAGTCGAGAATATACCTTCTAATGTAGCTTCACTGAACACCATAACTCCCATAGACCTGGCGTCGGAGCAGACCAAGTTTCTCGAGGATGCGAGGCGGCTCGCGGAAGATGTAACCCGAAATCAAACGTTTTACGCTGTTAAGCCGCTGCTCAACTTCTGGGCGGCATTTTCTCCAAGTAATGAGGTATGTGAATGCCTACTCTGTTCCAGAATACCTCATGTATATGCGCTGTTAGTCCGGAATTGGTGTCGGAGGCGTTCCAAAGGAGTAAGTGAAGGATTCGCTCTGTTGCCTCTATTTGACCGGATTTCCGGATTCTAACCTCTCCTTTTCTTTCCTTCTGCACAGTACTCCGTTTGGCCTTTATCGCGATGGGACCGAGCTGAGAGCGGTCTACTACAGCAAACCTAAGGTAGCCAGGGCGGCTTGTAACTCACTCGGCTCCGGATGTGACTATCCTATCCTCTTGGGTACGTCGTACGTCGGCTCACTGTCATCTACTTACCGACAAGTTCATGCCAGGTAACGACCCTCTATACGGAGGTGAGATAGAGCAATCGACGAACGTCACCCGATTCTGAAGCTGACGACTCAAATCCAGGTCTTGGAGGACGGTTTACGTGAGTGACATGCCTCTTTATTCCTTGAGCCCAGGTATGTTGAAGCTCTTTTAATCGAACAGCGTCATCACTTCCTCCTATCTAAATGGGCCCTTGGTCCTTCGTCATGAACTGGGACACTCTATCATCAATGTCGGAGAGGAATACGACGGCGCTTACGGGTATTCTGGCGTCAACTCTGGATACAACTCCTCCACCAAATCCAACCTACCTTGGAAGCAATGGCTGACCAATCCATCTCAAAAGGGAGAGCAGTACCGTGTCGAGCGGTCTGTTATGCTTTTCCAAGGCTACCCATGGACGATGCTCAATACCACGACGGCATGGAAAGTTCAGTTTACCTCTTCTGGTTCCTACTCCCGCTACCTTGTCAAATTCTCCCTGTCTGGAATCCCCGAGAAATCCAACCTGAAGGTTGAGTTGGATGGTAACGACCTCGGCTGGGAACCAGAGCCCATTGTAGGCCTCGATCGCTGGCATTATGACATTCACCGGTCAGAAAACCTTTCAGCAGGCGTTCATGAACTTACATTCACGCTGAGTGAGCCTTCTCTGGAGGGTGTCGCTCAGCTGTGCAGCGCGGAGGTGCTTGAACTCGGTGACGAATCAGAGTACGTACTAAATCATCCTTTGAAATGATATCTGGCATGCTGACCACTACTACCGTACAGGTTCGTGTCGAAACCAGGCCACTACAGCTTATACCCAACGTAAGGAGAACCATTGCATGATCGCGTCTACAAGAATCTTATTGTTCTGTGCTTCTGCCCACTAGCTTCTCCATGAATAACGAAACCAGCTACCGTCCCACGAACCAAGACTGCCTCATGCGTACAGTGACCAAGCCCAACTTTTGCAAGGCATGTATGGAGGGCCTCTGGATTAATCTGCTCAGGCGCGTTCGCCTTATCGAAGGAATAACCGAGAGCTGCGCAGAAGTCCAACATCCTGAATCGGGAAGGGATCTCTCTGAGAAGATTCTCGAATTACAGCTCGTACCCCTAGCCCACCTGCGAATCGATGGCTCGAATTTGGCGGAAGAGGAAAACGAAAGCTATACCATCCTCTGGTCGAAGGACGGTGAAGACCTACCGGAATATACCAACAAGACGTCTCTACGTATCAACAGTGCGCATTCTGTAGGGAACTATACCGTCCACGTCCAATTCTCGACAGATGCTGTCCGGAAAGCGCACCGCGCGCTGGGAGGCACGTTGGACCACCAGATCTTGTCACCTTGTTCGTGATGTACGTCGCACTAGTACTTATGCGCATAATAGGAGCCAGCATTTGAGATTCCCACTTCCTTTTATTACAAGATCCTGGCTTCTAAAAAGCTTGGCGAGAGGGGGAGAGAGAGAAATCCGAGCACTATAACGATTCCAGAGTAGAATGAAAATACCGGGTAGGTAGGTAGCCAGACGGGTACGTAGGTAACTATGTGCTTATACTAGGGTATGAAAAGGGGTTGCGAGGGGTAACTGAGCGTAAGGATGGACAACGGTAGGAAAAAATCGACAAGGAGGTAGGGAAGGGATAGACGCGCGGGGGTACAGGGCAGAAAGGGAAAGATAAAGTGGAGGGAAAAGGTTGGCAGGAAGAGGAGCAGAAGGAGGATACCGAATCCATATAAAAATGGATCGATAAAGCTTAATGATAGTGGAGAGGTCGGCAGATGGAAAGGCGCTTATCGTTAGCGTGAACAACAGCGTAGTGCGAAGGAAAAGATAAGCCCATATGAATCGGAATAAGAAGAGGAAGAAGAAAATTAAGTAGCCGACAATAAAGACCTACTAAAAGTACACAAGGATGAAATAGAAAACTGAATGATAACTAGGGGGTAATTTGGGAAATAAGTGATTGCTAACACAACACGACCAGACCGAAAACAGAAACGTGGAAGAAAAAGAGAAGGAATGGACAAATGCATAGGGTCGTGGACGATGTAAGAAACGCGGATGAGGTGATGAACGAAGTAAGTTGCTGTCCATAGAAAGAGAGGCGAAAATGGCGCCAAAAACCGCGAAGCAATCACATGATCGCGCATTTACAGCACCCGGCACCTTCTTCCTCCTGAACTTTGACGGGAGGTGGGTCAGGGAAAGGTGGAGGAGGAGCATTGGCAACCACGCCATTCGTAATTTTCGGGGCGTAGTGTGAAAATGGCGGTGGGGAGGGAGGAGGCGATGCTCTTGCTGGCAAGCGGGTTTGATCATGCTTGTCGTATGGATTTTGAGGCCAACCGTTTCGTCCTTCGAGGGAATGCTTCTCCTTTGGCTTCGGTTCCTCCTCGATCGGCTTCTCTGGTTGGTCGGGTTGGCCAAACTCGTCTAGCGGAATGAACTGATCGCTTGGCTTATTTCGAATCTTGTGGTTAAATCCGAATGTACCAGGAGCCTACAACAGATGAGCACGACCCTTGGGGAGATATGAAGAAGTGATAAACAACGTACGGGTGCTATAGGATCGTCGACGGGTCTCTTAGGCTGAGGACTGNCGTCAGCAGTCTCATAATGACCATCTAAACCTTTCTTCCTTGCCACCACAGGCAACACCACCTATAGACATGACAGGGTAAATGAATCGCCAAGCAAACAAAATGAATGATTCATAGTCACACACCTCGTCCCAGTTGCCTGTTCTAGGTACAGGCTGAGTCCATGAAGGAATGGCATATGCCATGTCTTCTTCATCTCCGGGAGACGGATATTGAGCACTTTCTTCCCTCTTGGGTATCGTCGGCGGTGCTTGCTTCCCTTTGAGAGATTTCACTGGAGTCCGTTTCTTCCCTGCAGGCGTTGAAGCAGAAGCTGTTTTCTTCCCGGCGGGCCCTGATATTGACTGGCCAGACACAGAACGGTTTCTGGGTTGTGCCATCGGAGGAGGACTGGGCGTCTTCGACGTTGAGCTTGTTGAATTATTGGTAGAGCGAGAGGTGTTGACCGTGCTGGGGGTGCCTGACCGGGACTCCGAAGACTGACGGGAACGACCAGGTATTCGAGTTGGTGGATATTGACTACGAGCTGTCTGTTGAGTAGGCGTTACACTTCGATCCTCAAATCTGGGTGTTGTTCCTTCAACATCGTCTTCGTGTACGTTGGTCAGTTGAGTCGGTGTGATGACAGCGCCATAGGTCGTCGATATGTCCCCCACGCCTGGGATGAAATTATGATTGACGCGCTGGAACGAAGATATTGACGCCACATCCGAGGTAGGGTCATCCTCAAAGTCCGTTAGAGGGCTTTCGTCCAACACTCTCCCCAACGCCGCAATCCCTTCCTCGTCAAAATACACACTACCCCTCACTCTCTCAACCTCCGTTAGCCCACCTATACTGCCCGCACGTTTCCGATGATGGCGAGGAGCCAGATCCTCCCTAGGAGCCGAATAAGGAGATGGGGGCTGACCCCACCGAGGGGATGGTTGGTGGTTAGCGTTATGGTTGCGATTCCGAATCATGTGTCCATAAGTTGCGATATCCAGCATCTCCTGTCTTTTCCCGACGCGCAGTTCACCGACCCCACCATTCCTCGACACCTCTCCGCGATACCAGTGCTCGAACGGCTGCTCCTCAGAATCCATGGATCGGCGAGAGGGCACAGCTTCCATCCACTCGTTGTCGGGTTCGTAATAGCCATTTGCGTTGTGAGAATGGGCAAGAGAAGAGGTAGATGACGATGGGGGAAAGGGTGGCGATTCGTTCATAAGCCCAGAATCCGATCGGTTCTGGTGCGAGAGGCCACCGACCGTCGATCTACTGTTGTTGGAAGACGTAAAGTGGGATGATGTCCCTCCTCTGGGATCATACTGCGGCTCTGGCGAGTAGGCAAAGCCGTTGGTCTGGGCTATGGCCGGGGTGCTGCCATTGCTGTGACTACCGTATGTTCGAGAAGCTGGTTTGGGGATTCGCGTGGGTTTTGTCGTGCGTGTGGAAGAAGAGCTGGCATTGTTCACTCGATTCATCTTAGAGGAGCCATTTGAAAGGGCATGGTCGGGTTGGGAATAGGTTCTTGAGCGTTGATAGTCTGTAGTCGATGGAGATGCTGAGCCATTTGCAGCGGGTTTCTGTGCCGAATTAGGATTGCTGGTAGCGAACCCTGGTGCGGAGCCAGAATAGTCGAACGAGCTGCTCCCACCGTTGACTTCGCGGTAATACTGCTGGCTTGGGGCACTGGCGGTGGGTGTGTTCCGTGAAGAAGCTCCTTGGCCTCCACTGTACGACTGTAGGTTTATTGCTGCGAGCACGTCGTCCCCGGAGAGGGAGATGGCGGACATGCGCTTCGAAAGCGTCCTGCTTTCGCTTTCAAGGCCTGGAATGTCGTTAGAGAGCCAAAGAGCTGCGTATCAGGCCCTGAAGCGAGATATTGCTTATCCACGCACGTTTTCGGAGCACAGGTACGACCTCCTCATCCCATGAAGGCCCTGGTACCCGCAGAGCTGTCTGGGTTAGCGTCATCGCCATGGAGCAGGCCCAATAATTAAGAAAGAGTTGTGAACAGTTTTAAGGTAGAAGAAAGGCCCTGCACCTCAACGAAGAGGGACAAGGAACGATAAGAGTTGGTGAGAGCGGGGGGAGTGGGCGCGACTAGAGTTGTAGTTGGACAGCAGAATCAGAACGTAAATATTTTGCCGGCCGCCCGTGTGAACTCGGACTCTTTGGTTAGCCTCATCTCACTTTACCAATACTTGCAACTCAATCACGCACTCTCCTGGTGTACAACAGGTTTCATTCATTCATTGATGTCATCAGAGGTCAAACGAAAATTTAAAGGAATGGTCTATAGTCAAGCAATCGACATGCGTATCATCGTAAAAGAGAACAGAAATTATCGTAAGAACGAAGCTGGAACGAAGCTGGGAAACTTTGAGATGGGATTTAAACAGCTTGTAAAAATACGGAGAAAGAAATCATACAGTATAAGGATAACAAACGCTACCTTGTTACTTCGATCATCGTCTAACACAACTGAGCAGCATCAGCCTTTACGCGTCAACGTCGTCAAAGGCAACAGTCTGCTTGACACCACCCGCCTTGCTCGACACCTCACCAAACCACTCCTTAGCCTTGCTCGCCTTCCTCTCGGCCTCCTCAGCTCCCTTGACCTCAACAGTGCTCTGGTCCATCGAGGTCCTGAACCTCTCCCTCAAATCCCATCCAACCAGCCGCAACACCTTCCTCGTCTCCCGTCCAACTCGGGTAGCATGCCCATCAACAAACGAAACAGGCACCTCCTGTCCATCGCCCCGCAAAATCGAAGCCTTGACGCGACGACCAACGGTTCGAGGAACAGTGTTGGGAAGCTCGAGGACAAGATAGGCTGTGGCACCGAGGGTCACCGCACCAATAACAGGCGCAGCCCACTTCCTCGCAGTTTCATTCTGGAGTAAGTCCGTCACCCGCACGATGCCCTCGATGATAGCCCGTGCCCCAATAGCCTGCCCACCGACCATCGTCAACGCTCCAAGACCAACACTGACGACGCTGAGTGCGCTAGGCGTCATAGCATCAGTGTCCACCATGTCCTGGTGCTTTCCATCGCCGAAGTGGACGAAGAACTGGTGGTTCACGTCGAAAAGGTCGAGGAATGTCGTTTCCGTCAGGTCGTGGCGCTGAGCAAGGCCAATACCGAGACCGTGCAGACCACCGGCGACGATAGCACCACCGATGTTGCTGTACGACGACCGTCGGCTCTTGATGCCTTTGGTTGCCCTCCTCCGCACGCTGAACATCGCCTCGGGCATGAACACTCGTGTGTTGCGCTCAGCTCCAGCGGGCAAATGCTCCTCTCCAAGTGCCTTCACCTTGTCCACCCCAGCCTTCGTGGTCAAACGAGNCTCGTCCTCGGCCAACCGTACTGCATCGTCAATGCTGGACAGCAAAGCACGGCGAACATCCCTCGCGTAATCCCAGATACCCAGGAGACCGGTGTAGGAAGGCATAGGGATGGAGGTGATATCGACACCAAGCTTCCCTTGGCCGACACGCTCAAGAGCAGCGTTGAGCAGCGTCTTGGTGGTTTCCGAAGCTTTGGTGGTCCCATCCTCCTCAACCTGCTCAATAGCAGTCTCCAAAACCTCCTTCGACTTCTTCATCTGCTCCAGCACCGGCCTCTTGGCTGCAAGGTCCGCCCGTGCACTCTCCATTTCCACATCCGCAACAATCACGTTCGCATCAGCCAAAAGCTGAATGTCGCTGAGGAGGTTGCTGAGATAAGTTGAGACAGGCTGGAGCTTGCTCTTCGACCGCTTGACCAAGACGAAGGACCTGAGAGCGCTCTCAAGGTCGTCGAATGCGGGGTTGGCAGTGTAAGGCTGGAGGGCTGCGGCAGAGTCGACGAAGTGGATTAAATCATCGGCATCTTCGTACGTTCTCGGACTGAGTTGTTTAATCTGTTCGTAAACGGCCTTGCGGCACTTCTCCTTATTCTTGATGCCGGCGTACTTGTTGACGACGATGAAGAGGTAAGCCTTCTCCCGACTGGCATTGGTGAGGAACTCCTTGGCGGAGAGAGTGAAGTGGTTTTCGGCGCTGACAACGAAGACGACAACGTCGATTTCCTCTTGTCGGGCGAACAAAGCGGTCGTCTTGAGACTGTCACGGTTCAATCCGGGGGCGTCGATGAGCGAGATGTCGACGACGCCGTTGTTGAGGAGCGATTCCGAAGGAGCTCGGCTATCGGCGAGGTAGAGCTTGATGACGTTCTGTTGGTTGACAGGTTTGTGCTCGTTGTCCCCAACGATTGTCTCCAGGTCTTCCAAGGGGGCCTTGGTGAAAGTAGACTCGTCCAGGATGTCATACTTGGCGCCCTCCTTCACGATATGAACCTCTTCAACACCCTCATTTTCGGCAGCGTCATGGACCTCGCAGAATCCCGTGGTGCAGGGTTGCTGGTCGACCGGCATGACCTCCCGCCTCAAAAGGGCGTTGACGAAGGTCGACTTCCCGGCATTCAAATCACCAGTGACAAGAACCTTGGACGAGGTGTCTTCCACTCGGAGGCGGAGCTTGTCGATATGGGATAACGATGCGGTAATGCGTTCGTCAAGCAGGTTGGCAATGGAAGCCTTTTCGAGTTGGGAGACGAGGGACGCTGCGGTAGATGACGAGGAGTGAGGGTGGGTGCCGAGCTTGAGGTCTAGCCGGAGCACGTTGAAGTCGGATGCAGGGATAAGGCGGACGTTGTCTGATTCCTTCTGTGCGTCGTCTGACGACGATGACTCGGCCTCAGGGTCGTCTTGAATGATGGGCATCGACACGGAACGTTTGGGGGAATAGTCGGAGGGGTCGGCGACGACGACCTCCGTTTCGAAACTCGGGTCATCGGCAAAGGAAAGCGAACGACGCTGGCCCTTTGGGCGACGGTTAGGGAGCGAAGGGGCCAGCTCAGGCTCCTCAGGAGTCGCTTCAGGTTCTTCTGGTGCAGTTTCCTTGAGCTGCGGGTATCGCACAACCCATTCATCCCTGTTGAAGCTCCGAATGTCGTTGAGAATGGCCTTGGTCGAATCAATGGCGTTGACCAGACTGCATTCCAACACATCTGATATTAGCAACTGGACGGCGTGATCAGGGGAGCGACGAACCGGTCCTTGTTCTCAATGTATGCCTCCTGGACGTCCTCACCCCTGAGCTGCTTATCCGCGTGGCTGTCGCTGAAGTTGCTGAGGGTCGGCGACGTCGCTGCTGATGAAGTCGCAGGTCGGCTGGAAGGGTAAGTTTGGGCCATCTTGCAGGATTTCTCAACGACTGTGTTTTGTATAGGTGCCTGCACGGCTATTTGAGTTTAGTTCGCCAGTTCCAGAAGGTTCAGCGTCGTTGTCGCGGTCGTCGTCGTCGTTGCCTGGAGAGAAAACTGCAGAACCGGAGTGACGGCGAGGTTCGTGGGTTTGTTGATGGCCTGTTTGTGGATATCAGCATGTCTTATGACTGCTTAGTCAGATGCCGTTCCGTTGATTACCGACGGCGCACATGGTTCCGCTCGGGCTCGAGGCTGCAGTCCCGAGACTACGAGGCTTGACCAGGCCTTCAAAACATCAATCATTTGGACATCCGACATACAAAAGTGATCATACAGGCATTCCGATGCCCCGAATGAGGATGGAGGAACTGTCTGGAGCCCCCACCCCGCATCCGCATTTCACAAAATCATGCTGATATCATCCCTTCAGGTGACCTGAGGAGCTTAGCGTCATGCATTGCACCATCGTAACAGAAGCAAGGCGATAATTTTGAGGAAAATGAAAACACTAGCTGCGATCCACTGCGAGATTCAGCTCACTGTTCAGATTTAAACGCGTTGTCAAAAAGGGTTTTAATTTACGAGGTTCGAAAAGGTTGGCGATCCAGCCAGTCAACTATTTAGCACGAGTCCCAACTGCTATCAACCCTCAAAACCTGCGATAGACAGTCAGCATACGCCTCCAAACGAAGCATTCAAGGCCACATACCCAGTCTTTCCTGGCACCACCCCAAACGCAGGCCCTCCTTTGCCAAACATCTTGCGGAGGTCACCTACCAGAGCCTCTGGATGCTCGTGCGCTGCAAAATGGCCGCCGCCCTCATGCTCAGACTCGAAGACCAACGTCGGGTTCGATGCCTTGATCCAGCTATTCAGGAGGGTCAGGCCGTGCGCGATATGATGAAGGAACAGACGACATACCTCCGAGGCAAAACAACCAGTTCCTTCGGGAAGTAGGAGTGGCCCACCGGAATGGGTGTTTCGATGTTTTTGGCGAACCCATCTGAGTCTTTGACCTCGTAGTAAATGCGGACTGAGGCGGCAGGACCAGCCCTAGAAAACCAATAGATGGAGATCCAGGTTAAAACTGCGCGTATCATCAGCAACAGAAAGGTTTTAGGGTATGGTGTCAATCGTTACCTTCATTGTCTGTCCAAGGATACTCGTCTGTCCAGTTTACCAGTTTCTCGTAAATCCATCCCAACAACCCGACGGGTGAATCGGCCAAGCTGTAGCCCAAAGTCTGCGGTTGAGTCGATTGCTCTTTAAAATAGCCGATCCCTTTATCTTGGAACCATTGGGTACGTTCAAGGCCAGCCTTCTCCTTCGGAGAAAGTTTGAATAGCAAGTACGAGAGGAGGAGCAAAGGGCGTCTGGGGTGTGGAGCCTCTCCGCTGATAAAAGCGAGGATCGTGGTCAGTACCCGAAATTTCCGGCGTGACGGTAATGATGACTTACAGAGGCATATTAGTGTGCCATGCTTTGCTGTGTTTCGGCCCGTAAAGCTGAGCAATCCTTCTCGTAATTAGAGAACCCCAGTCTCCACCCTGTGTCACTACCAGGTGAAGTTGTGAGTTGAGCAAAAAGGCAGGGTAACAAGCATTTCTGTACCATATTCGTTGTATCCAAGCGCCAACATGAGCTTGTGTCCGACCTCGGCATACTGGGTGCTTCCAAACCCTTTCTTCTTGGGAGCCTCTGAGAAGCCGTAGCCCGGAAGACTAACCGCAACGACGTGAAAGCTCGGATGCTCTGGGGAATCTTCGACGAGCAAGGGCAATATCTTTCTCGCTTCCAAGAAGCTGCCAGGCCCTGCAAGGAATGTCGTCAGATTGGGCGTGAAACAGCAATCTGGATTTGACTCACAACCATGGACGAAAAGCAGAGGGACGGCATCCACTACTGTGCTCTTCTTATGGACATAGTGGATGTTGAGGGTGCCGAAACCATCAACCTCGATGTCCCTTGTGAACTGAGGGAAGTCTTCATTCAACTTCGCTTCATGCTCCCTCCACCTTGAGAGGTAGGTGTCCTTCCAGTGATTGGTAAGCCGCTGAATGTCGGCCAAGGGGGCACCATAGTCTCGTCCAGCATCCTCGAGCTCGTCAGGAAACCGGGTTAGAGCGAGTTTCTGCTTGAGGGACTCGAGCTCGTTGTCGGAAATGGAGATCCTGAAGGGTGCTTCTGTGTCAGACATGATCAATCAGCGTAAGAAGGGGGTTCAAACCTTCGTTTAGGTTTGGTTCATACGGGGTTTATAAGGCATTTCGAAGCGCCCAATGCTAATCTATGGAATGCAAGAGTGCCATGCTCATTTCCTATCAGCGGACGCTCCTGCCGGCTGATGCTCCCACGAAATTGCGTACTCACTATACCGCTATAGGGAGGCTGTCAGTGTCTCATCCAACTTGTTAGGGCCCCGTACTCGATTTCTCGGCACCACTTCATTCTACTACAATCGTCATTATAATTACAGGAACAAACGGATCACGCGCACACCGCTAGGACAAGTGTCTCAGTGTCCGGCGACTTTCTGCTGTTCTCCTGTACCAACTTCTCAATCCGCATGCACAAAACTCAGCGCATCGCTCCATTGGCCTGCATTCACCTAATGGACAGTCGAGCGGTTCAACCACCAGTTTCAAGCAGTGCTGAAAGTCAGTGAACTGCTTGTGTCACTTATGCATTGTCTAACCGTGTTTTGGACAGACACAGAAGCTCAGTCTATTCACCAGACCCCACCCAGTCTCCAAGTGGTCAATAACCAGGAGCTTGTGGACTTGATAGTCGAGTCCTTGGTTGAAATTACGAATGTTTCTGGTCGAAAAAAAGCCCTACTGTCATTGACAACAGTCAATCAATCGTTTTTCCATGCAAGTACAGACCTGCTCTGGGAAGACATGCCCTCTCTCTCTCCTTTCTTGAAGCTACTTCCAACATGCCAGGCTGAAACAGGACGGTTGCCCGAAGTAATACCATGTCTTTATAAACCGAAATCGTGACGCGAAGTACTCATTACCATATTTTAGAGGGTCGTGGATGTCCTTCAGGAAGATCCCTGGTCGCGTTTCCGGGTTTACCACCACAAGACGCGTTCTCTGAAACTGGTTGGAGAAGGCGCTCGTAGCAAACAACAACAAATGCCGTCCGACTGGTTCTACTACCTATTCCACCATTCTCCCAGACCTTCCTCCCTGTTTCCAGCAGTAAAGGCGTTGACCGTCCAGTGGTCGCTGGGCGGCCCAGACTTTATCATCATCTTCCACCTATTGCCGATCATTCAAGATGTCACGATTCTTGGCCCCTGTGACGAGGTCGGTTGGCAGGAGGCGTACACAAAAGACCGAATTGAACTCCTAATGGCGAGCCTTGCGTGCCATTCTCCCCGACTCCGGACTCTATCGTTTCATTCCTCTCTCAATGAGAAAATGAAATCATCCATCTCCAAAATGCAGACACTCTCGAAGCTAATGGTCTTCCTAGACTCTCCTGCTATCCCCTCTGATCTAGAATTCCTAATGCCGCTCTCCCGGCTGGAGTTCGTGTTCCTGTCTTCCATTAATCTTGAAATTGCAGGTGTTCTTCCAGAGGCAGGAAAACATCTTGTTCGAAAGGAGGACCAGCTGAGAGCAATGGTTAAGACTCTGGTGTCAAGAGGGTACTGTTGTACAGCGTTTTGGGCCGCATCACTTCTGTCCTCCTCGTCGCTTCGAACATTCGAAGCGACGTTTTGGGGAAACTTGGACCGGGGCAGCCTCGCTGGCAGCGTTCTGCTGGTACCCCTCATCCTCCATATCATGACACGCTACAGTCACAACATCGAGGAGTTTTCGGTGGATTTCGCTTATTACAGCGATCCTCCTTCCAATAGGTTCGTTGACGACCCGCGAGTCAGCATCCCGAACGATTTTTTCGAGTCGCTTTCGAGCCTTCAACATCTTACCATCCTTTCGCTCGAAAATATACCTTTCATTCGTCGGGATTTCGCTGTGCAGCTCGTGAAACGGTTACCCGACCTACCTCGACTGCAGAAATTCCGTCTCATCCCTCGATGTCTCTCTGTGTTGGCGGAACATCGTCAACTCGTCCTTCCCAAGCTATCTGACCTTCAGACCATCTCTTTCGGTTGCCCTTCGCTCCGGCATCTTACGCTCTCCGTCGACTTCTCTACGTTCGTCGCGGACACCGAGGTCGCAGGCGTTCCGTTCTCCAGTCACGCTCTTCCTACGCTGTTCATTCTCCCCAGTAATTATCCTGGGAGATTGGACTCGGACATGCCAACGATCGTGAAATTATCGACATACCTCGACCACATTTTCCCCCACCTGCAAGATTTGACGTCGCGCGTTTCCGGTACGGGTTCGTACGAAGATGAAGCTACTAGTATGCGTGTGCTCTGGGACAAGGTAGAGTGTCTTGTGAAGTCTTATCAAGCACTCAGGGAGCGGGTTGTGGCGTCTGTTCCGCAGGGGTCGCTGACAACGACGTCAGAGCAAACCGTCCCGAATTGACACATCTTGCCCCTTTCTCCCAGATACGGTCTACTTGGCCCCGTACTCGATTCTTCGGCACCACTTAATTCTACTACAATAGTCATTATAATCACAGAGAACACACACATTAGATCCTTGTACAATTTAAAATAATCTCCTTTCGATAGCCGTGAAAACGCACAACGACGCGTCGGACGCGACATAAGTTTTCTTGTGTAAATGGTACTTCCGTCACATACCAACCTACCGCGCTACCGTGCAATACTAGTATGACTGGCATTCTCTTAGTATTCTTTCTGGGTATTACATTTTATTCAATCACTAGTGAGAAATGCGTGCCACCGTCCAGTTAGTCCCCCGAACCACTGAATGTCGCTGCGAATATCTTATACACTGTTGAACTGTCTGGAGGTCCTTGCGAACTACTTTGGTTACGATATGTTGAACCTCTACGCCCCACATCCACTCCTCATTATCACACACTCTCTCTTCGTGCCAACACTACTTGTCGTCTGTCTCACTCTCCTCATCCATCCCGTCCTGGAGCTACTCGTCTTTCACCCACCCGTAACTCTCCCTACCTGGCTCCCAAACTGGTTTCATCTTCATAACCTTGGACAGAGTGCCCGCCCGGGGGTGGTCTGCAAATTTATCGCCCGAAACGCGAAGTAGTCCTTCATAGTCGGCGTCGCTTTCTTCTGAAATGCACCCATACACCTTGGAGGAACACCCATAGAAGACGAGGCTGTATCGGGGATGGTCGTCGTCGCTATGAATCATAGGGGAGCTCGAACTACTTGATCGGGCTGGTGGGTTGAGAGCGACGACTCCGATCGCAGGTGGTGATCTATGCTTTAGGCTGGGTTTCTCCTGCCCAACGGCAGTTTGCTCCTCCGGTGGAACCTCCGGACATTGCCTGGAAGCTGAAAAGGCCCCAAGATCCATCACCAGCGAAATATAAGGTCGATTCTCCTGAGAGCGAGAGCTGCTTGGAGACGGAAAGATGGCGTCACGAGCTCCTTTGGCTTCTCGATGCTTGAACTGCATGGTGATGATAGACATGTTCTTCTCCTCGATGGGAGCTGCCTTGTCAAGCAGAACCGGTATGGACACATTGACGGACGATTCCCGATCGGAATGGCTGCAGATGAAAGCCATAGACCGGAGGAAAGCGGGCCACGCAACAGAGGTAGTGACAGTTGTATTGTCAGCTGCCGGTACGAAATGGGTGAACCGAACCCAAGCGTTGGCGAAGGCAGTTTCAAGGGTCTGACTGTGAGGGTCAACGATGTTGTCTGGCTTGCATTCTAGCACTGTTCGGTGGAATCCATCTGCAGTGAGGTGTTTCAAGAAGGACACCAGGCCGCATCCCATGCTCCAGTCGATCCCAGTCTTACTATCATAGCTCTCCTGCACAGCGCCCATATACGCTCGGAGGAGGATCGCCCTGCCGACGGTTTCGCCCTGTCGACCCATATCGATTGCGCCTTTGCTAGGACCGCTGTTGAGGGAGATGAAGAGCTGGGCAGCTGCATCTACCGCTCGACCACCAAGGGTGTCAGACTGGTTGCGGTGGAGGATCTCCATCGCCGCCTCCGCGAGTATCGGTTCCGATGGATAGCCTGAGTGCATGTACTCTCGACTCCGAGGGGCCGAGTAGACCGTGCGCATGTGGCTGCCAACCATCTCCTTGATCATGCTATAATGAAGCCTGAGCGAATGATAACGCAGGTTCAAAAGTGTGTCGAGAACGGCCAACTTGGCTTCCGTTGCTAGCGAACGCAGCTGCAATTTCGGAGAACAAGTCAGTTTGTAAATGGCGAGCTCCTTGATATTTGATTCGCTGCCAAGGCTTTCGAATAGGGTCCAAAACCTGCCCAGGGGTCAGCGCTAGAGGTTCAACTTGAGGGCGAGAAAAGATACTCACAAGGGGCGCCCGAATCTAGCAAGGAATTCGACACCCTGTATTTCTTCAAGTTTCATCCCTGGGGATAACGGGAATGTTTCATGGCAATCGAAAGGCATCTCGGTATAAGGGGCTAGAAGCTTGTAAGGGACGATTTCCGGCATCAACATTCTACCAGACGGAGCCAGTCGACGTGGTACAACGGGCTGGTGGTCGCGGGGGACGGTTGAAATGAACAACACGAAGAAGCTTTGGCCGTGGAACACATTGAGAGCCTTGATAAAGAGCTCGTATAGCGTCGAACCGCCGACCTCTTCGTCTAGTGTGTGCGCTTCATCGACATACATGAAGATTGAAAGCTGTTGGGCACCGCTCTTGACAGCAGGGACCTTTTAAACTATGGCTTTCAAGGTCAAGAAGGCTTTCTGGGGCGCATTGCATCGTCTAGAAAGCACGCTTTGAACCTCCTTGAGAACCTCGCGATACATTGCCTGTCTTCTGGTTTGCATGTGCTCACGCCACTTGGTCGCGAATTGGGTGGCTTGCTCGTCTGAATAGGACAGGGTATCGAGTTCTTTGGCAACCCACTTGAACAATACCCCGAACAGAAGTTCGAACATGGCGATGACTTCACTTCCCGAGGCGGTAGAAGGAATTGATCGAATGAAGTCAACCATATCTAGGTCTGGAGGCGGATAGGCACCTTTTCGATGGAAGAAGTCTTAGATGGAGATATGGTGAGGGGAGATGCTAACAATTCCCGTACCTTGTTCACTCTCGTGCTTGCCTCGGATGTTCATTGGTATGGTGAAAACCAGCTTTGCCAATTCATCGACAGTACGCGATTTTCCATATCTCGAAGACTGGATGAGAGCCCCAGTATTGCAGTAAATGTCCTTCCGCGGGTCTTGAAGAATGCTCGAAAGGAGAACTTCATGGGCATCTCCCTTGTATGGCGTCTCCCATGCCCTCGCGACACCTAAGAGAAAACTGAGGAATGTGTTATTGGAGCAATATGAGACTAACCTGGGGAAATAGGCAGAAGCTCTTGGGGTTGCCACTCCAAAAAAGGAGAAAACGTCTTCCTTGATTTCGATTCCAGGAAGAGTTTGTAGCATTCACTTGTCGGGATTTTGGATTGGTCACTCCGTCCAAGTAACAGACATATGGTACGTGCCGCGTGGTCCACGGCTTCAATCCAAAACTTGTTGTCGGGTTTGTGGATCTCGAATAAGAGGGTACAGTGGTCCTTCAGATTGAGAACTGCGAATTCGTTGAAGGGGCCATGAATGCCAGTTTTCGCCGCAGTCCACAAGGATGTTCCAATGTCTTCATCAGGGGCTTGCTTGGCAAGACCTTCCACCCCTCCCTCCAAGCCTGCGTCGTACGTCTGAGCTGAAGCTGAGCCTTTCTGGGGGCCATTCCGACGCTGTGTTTTTTTCGGCTTCTTCTTGGTCATCCTGATAAGTGCTTGAGCAATTTCTTGAAGGATTAGAGGAAAGTGATCGAAAGAAACAGAGTGGTCAACCGATTTGATCAAAGCACTCGCTCGGAGTGATCCTAAAAGCGGACAAACCGGAGCTCAGGCGGAGTATATCCAGAGTTTTGAATTCAGCGAAAGAATGTGTTCCTGGAAATTATCAATATGTCCTCCATGTCAGATAACTTCAGACAATTTCTCACCACAATTCAATGTTGTGTCCGGAAGGTTACCGTTTGGAAATTGAAATATGCCGCGGTCATGTGTGTCTTGTGAAGTCTCATCAAGCACTCACTGACTCAGGGACTTGGTAACGGATCACGCGCATACCACTAGGACAACTGTGTAGATAGTTCTTCCATGACATACCAACCCGCTACCTTGAAATGAACTGTTCAACCATGGATTGAGAGGTTTCGCCAGCAAGGGTGCTTCAATATTGATGTCCCGAAGGATGTATGGCGAGAAGCGTAGATTAAATAGCAGTATCACGGCCTACACATAGCGTGCCTAATCGTCCATCGTGAACAGAGACGAATACAACATCGGTTGTCTGGTAGTATACTGGAAGTGCACCCAGAAGGGAGTTGAACGCAAATCAGCACTGTCGAGATGGTCAGCCGGAATAAATACAAAAGGCCGAGTAAGGACATACTGTAATCATGTTCTGAGATTTTGTGTTCATGATGAGGGCGACGATGAGTCCTAAAGTAAGGCATGAGCGAAGTGTAGAATAGAAATTCGGAATAATAATAGAACGTACCGTAAAGACCCAAGACTTCAGAGAAAATG
Source organism: Candolleomyces aberdarensis (assembly GCA_004126415.1). NCBI lineage: Eukaryota > Fungi > Basidiomycota > Agaricomycetes > Agaricales > Psathyrellaceae > Candolleomyces > Candolleomyces aberdarensis. The sequence continues at coordinate 111,948 of SDEE01000032.1, forward strand.
AGGATCAAGATCATACCAACGAAGAGTCGGGGCTGTTGAGCGGTTCCACGAACACCGGCGTCACCAACAATACCAATAGCGAAACCAGCAGCAAGACCAGCGAGACCGACGGCTAATCCAGCACCGAGTTGAACGAAACCTTGGGCGAGGGACATCGTTTGGCTGACTAGAGGCAACGGAGTGAGCCTCAAGGCAATGCAAGGGTCTAGCTTCCAGTCACTTACGTTGATTAGAAATGAGGACGGACACTACGAGACCGTAGATCTACAAACACAGAACAGAAGCAGTTGAGCACATATTACGCAGACATACTGCGCAGCTGGGCGCAGTCCGCGAGAAAAGCGCCACGTACAGCGATAATACCAGCCATGACGACGGGGATTGAGCACTTCATCATCATGTCCGGGCGAAGGACAGACATGGCGGAGATACCGACACCAGACTTGGCAGTTCCATAACTGTTGGATTCGAGGATGGCAGGGAAGGGAGTCGAATCAGACCACAAAATCGCGTCACCAGCCGAAAGTCAACACACCTAGCTCCAATGCCTGTATTTCGAGAGCGGAACCAGACAGATGAGTACTTCGAGTTCCAGACAAGCTCAATGGCCTGTTCACTCACAGGTGAAGACAATGGACGCTGTGCAGCCCTGAGCGTCGGCGATGTGTGTCAGTACACTGCTGGGACTCGAATTGTGGGAGACAACGCACCATGGCACTGAAGAAGGGGGCGTAAACTGGGCAAAGATCTGAAGGCATGTCTGCTGTTATAAAGTCTTGTTCAACGTCGAGAAAACTGAAGACAAAGGAGCGTTGACGATGAGCGACGTAGCGGAAGGGAAGGTCTAGTGGCGGTGCCAAGACCGTCGTTGGATTTGTCGGCAAATGCCGTTCCCGTGTCAGCGGAGCTTGAATGCTGCGTCAGGGGCCTGGGGTAGTGACGACATTAATAGTAGACGCCAAGGCGCCAATATCGCTCTTTGTGCACTGTGTCGAGAAGTACCGCTGGCTTTCCTCGCCCAGATTAAGAGAGCCTTGAGTTTGGCTATAATATGGAATTGAAAATCGAAATACATCTACTTAGCATCCTGCAATCACTGAACAGTACCGCCACCAATACATTTGGTGAGTAAATCCTCAGTCGCTTCTTTTCAAAACAGGATACGTTCCCTGGAGTTCTGCCAAAACGAAAAATCTCCCTTGCGCCCTTCCCAAATGCCAGTGCCACTGCGGTGTCCGGCAGGAGCGCCCCTGTCATCGGAGTCCGGGTGGATGCGGGCCGTGCTGCTTTGGGGTTCGGGTTGATCCAGCTGTGGGGCTCCGTCCTTGTTCCAATGCCATGAGCAGCATCTCCTTCCCGAGTTATGTCGCAGCGATAGCCAGAAGAATTTTCAATGTTGTCTCGACCCTCTCCATCTACAACCAGTACTCAACCCTCCAAGACGGCAAATCCAATCTCCGGCAACGACTCACCCATCGCCCACTCACAGAACCCTTTGGGGAAACAAGACTCGACCCTCCGGGATGGGCGGGTGGAGGCAGGGAGATATCCCTGGGATTGCTGCGTGATCGACTGAAGGGCCCCCCATCCTCAGGTGTACTCCAAGGTCAGATAGAAAGGAGTATACAAGGAGCAACTATCTGATAATTTCCGGCAGCCTCAACCGTGTCCATTCCGTTTCTGAACAGAAACTGGTGGCCTTCTTTCGTGTCTTCCACTGAACAGCAAAGAGATCCATATCTACCGCCCTCTTCACCCACGGAACCACCTCCGGACCTCAACCGCAGGCAGCCTGAGCGCTCGACACCCTCCCCCAGGGAATTGCCCGAATACAGGCCCCGCCCCAAGTCTCCGCCGGACACGATTCACCAACTACTCATGAATCCAGCTCTCGTTGATCCCGTTCGAACCCCCCGGTATCCCATCGTTCTTTCCCATGGTGCGTGGCTCCAGTCTGGCTTTGTGGAGCTTGGCTGAAGCTGTGTGCATGCAGGACTATACGGTTTCGACGCCCGAGGACCTACAAACTTTCCCAGTCTACGGATGCACTATTGGGCAAACGCTCTCGCGTTTCTACGTGGAACAGTCGGAGCGGAAGTGATTGTAACGTCTGTCCCTGGGTGCGTCTGGTCTCTTCTTCTTTGCAACCCCTTTCTAAAGGTCCACACAGTACTGGAAGCGTCGAGTCTCGTTCTGCTCGTCTCGATGAGCAACTACAGATCAAGGCCCGTGGTCGGGGAGTCAACTTTCTGGCCCATTCTATGGGAGGTCTCGACTGCCGACATTTGATCACTCACATACAACCTACTGAGTACACCCCTCTGTCGTTGACCACGATTAGCACTCCCCATCGTGGCAGTCCCTTCATGGACTGGTGTGTGGTACGTCAATACCGCAACTTCCTTCTACATCCTCTAATCGTCCCCCAGGACAATATCGGCATAGGAAAGCTCAAGCAGCAAGAACGTCAGCTTCAATACGGCCAACCTAAACGCGATGAGCTAAATGAATACGAGTCGCCTCGAACAGTGCCTCCCCCCATTTCGGAAACGTCGAACAATGCTTCGGCATCCAGTCTCGCGTCCCTCTTTAATGTCAACGTCACTTCTCTACCTTCCTCCTTTACAACACTCATCCTTTCGACTGTCGACTCACCTGCTTATGCATGCCTAACATCGGCGTACCTCAACGAGGTATTCAACCCAGCTACCCCGAATGATCCCAACGTCAAATACTTCAGCGTCGCCGGCCGGGCAGGCAGTGTCAGCGTCTTGCACCCCTTCTGGTTCACAAAACTGGTCGTGGACGGGTTTGAGGAAAAAGAGCGGGCCCGATTGTTGTCTGAAGCTTTCGCACAAGAGGACAGCTCAAAACCGCCACCCGAGAATCCCATTTGGGCCGATCAGCGTGAATGGGGGAATGACGGTCTTGTCACTGTGCAGAGCGCCAAGTGGGGAGAGTTCCTTGGGACTTTGGACAATGTTGACCGTAAGTTTCTTTTTGAAATCTCACAATTGACTCTTTTGCTTATTCTTGCACTATCTTAGACTGGGAAATGAGAGCGCGCGCGGTATCGAATTCGGCGTCGACCTACCAGCCATACCAGTTCTTGGACTCGGTTCCGCGCCAGCAGGAACCAGCACCAGCCATGTCAAGCCGCCTCCACCCGACAGTAACAAAGAAGCGTGGTATTTCCGGGAATGGACGCGCTTCCTTGGTGGTTGGAAACGGGAAGAGAAAGTTGGGATTTCTCAGGTCTCAGTATCAAGCAATAGCAGTCAAATTCCGTCCAAAGAAGCTGCGATGGAGGAAACGGAGGAAGAACGCGATGAGGTCAAGCGGCAGCGCCAGAGTGAATTTACGAAAGGCGATCAGGTCGTTCGGGCGTCCACGGACAAGCTTTCGCTGGTTTTCGACTGGATTGTGGACCAAATGCCCAACCCACAGATGTTGACGGGTGCTGGGACACTGCCGACACCGCCAAATTTGTTCAAGAGTAAAGACAAGGAGGCAGATGCATCTATCCGTTCCGATTCGAGAGACCGAGACGACGACATCCGCAAGCTTGCCGCTGAGATGATCGCTCATACAGTGGGGCCCGGGGTTTCCTCACCTTACACTTCAAGACCATCGGACCACGACGACATACTCCCGCTACGCTTTTCGTCTGACACTAAACCAGAGAATATGGTTGGTGAGGTCAAGAAGATGATGGAAAGGGAGAGGCAGAGGTGGAGGAAGAACGAACTTGCTACGAAGGCTGATCTTGAACGGTTTTATGTCGCGCTGACGAGGAAGATGTGGGACGAGGGGCTGTAACACCATTTTCTATTCTGTATTTTATCGCCATTCATTTGTATCTACCACCATTTTCTTGCATTAAAGTTGCATATATTCATCAATCTCAAGCGTACTAGGCTTTTCCCACTACGTAGTACATACGGCAAGTGATGTCGTAACTTTTTACTCCAACACCTCCATCTGCTATGACACGAAATTCACGATGAAATTCTCATTCATACCCATCTATCTCACTTTACACGTCGTTGGGCTCGTAAACGCGCTATGGCCTATCCCCAGGAACCTCGAAACAGGCGATAGCCTTCTCAGGCTCTCCCCAAGTTTCGACATCCAGTTCGACGCGGGTTCTGGCTTGTCTCCACCACAAGACCTCCTGGACGCCATCTCCCGGACTAAACATCGCATTTGGAGCGATAAACTTGGGAGGCTCGTTGTTGGCCGTGGGGAGGGCGACCGAGAAGGGCTGGAGAGCGCCGCGTCGTTGTCGCTCTTGACGTTGACACTCGACTCTCACTCCCAATCTACCACCACCAACGATGATGGTTCTTCAACATCACACAGGCTCCTCCCTATCTCAGTCGAAGCTGTGAAAGATATTGGGGCGAGGAGCGAAGAGTACTCGTTGAAGGTACCCGCTGACGGGAGTCCTGCGGTTATTCAAGCCAATTCGAGTTTGGGTTTGTTGAGGGGGTTGACGACGTTTGAGCAGTTGTGGTATTGGCTTCCAGCTCGGGATGCTGGAAATGCTGATGAAGGGGATGTTAGAGGAGTTGTATATGCGCACCAGGCCCCTGTAGTCATAGAAAGGGACTACCCTGCATTCGTGAGTTAGACTCTCTCGGTCCAAGAATCTGTACCTTGCTAACTGAACTCTGGACGGGGTGTGTAGCCGTATCGTGGGTTCATGCTGGACACTGCGAGGAACTTGTACGTCCTTTGTACCCCTCTAAAGTAACTGCTGTTGATGCTTGCCCTTATTCAGCTTCCCTGTCGATGATATCAAGAGAGTTTTAGACACAATGAGCTTGGTGAAAATGAGCGTGTTCCATTGGCACGTCGTTGACTCCCAAAGCTTCCCATTGACGATACCCGGGTTTGAAGAACTTGCGCAGAAGGGGGCATACTCCAGCGAGGAAATATACACCTCATCGGATGTCCAGAGTATTGTGAAATATGCTGCCGAAGTATGTGCCCACTCTTTGAGTCGTCCCTTCAACTAATTTATCTATGAAGAGAGGTATCGACGTCCTTATGGTCTGTCCACATTGTCTACTTGAATCATCCGCTCGTGTTGACTTTGGGTTCTAGGAAATCGACACTCCAGGACATACAGCCGTCATTGCCAATGCATACCCAGAGCATATCGCTTGTCCAGGCGCAACGCCATGGTCTCAATATGCTAACGAGCCGCCAGCAGGCCAGCTACGCCTCGCTTCATCCGCTACGACGAATTTCACAGTTTCGATACTCTCTTCCATAGCACGGACATTGCCATCTACGATGTTCGGCACTGGGGGCGACGAGATCAACGTCAAATGCTACCAGAAAGATCCCAACACGCAGGAAGATTTGAAGCGTTCTGGAGCAACACTGGAAAAGGCTTTAGACTCGTTCACTCAAAGTACGCATGGCGCTTTGAGACAGCTCGGCAAGAAGGTCGTTGTTTGGCAAGGTAGGTGTCGTTCTGTAGTACTACCTCGTACTAACCCTTCATGTCGACTGTAGAGATGGTACTGGATCACCGAGTTTCCCTCGCAAACGATACTATTGTCACGTAAGCCACTGTCGCCACTTTAGTTTAGAAGGATTCATTCAGCTAACTAAATTGTGTAGGGTCTGGATATCGTCAAAACATGCAGCAAAGGTGGCTAAGAAAGGGTTCAGAGTCGTCCATGCGCCGTCTGATTATTTCTATCTGGTAAATTGTTTCCATGGCTATTTTGTAAAACTTCAATTGACACGATTGTCAGGATTGTGGCGGAGGAGGATGGATTGGGAACTCTGCTGGAATGTAAGACAGTCTTTGTATCGCTATGTGGGAAGCTCAAATCGAGCTCTGGCTTTAGGAATAGCTGGTGCGATCCGTTCAAGAGTTGGCAGAAGGTAGAGTGTGCTAGCAATTTCATTTAGGGTTCGGGCTCTGATATGGTCAATTGTAGGCCTACACCTTCGATCCTCTGGCTAGGCTTTCGTCGGCCGAAGCAAGTCTCGTACTAGGAGGTTCGCATCAAGCGCCTTTTGTATCCTGTAAGCTCTGACTTTCTGCTGCCACTTTAGGTCAGCAATTGCTATGGGCCGAACAAGCCTCTCCAGAGAATTTGGACCCTATTGTATGGCCTCGAGCCGCTGTTTCTGCTGAGGTACGTCGTCTATCAGATATTGGTCCTCGGGAGAGACTTACTTACCCGTGTTGGCGGGTCTAGATCTTCTGGACTGGACCCCGTCATCCAAGTGGGCAGTTTAGAACCGTCGCGGAAGCTTTGCACCGACTACATGACGTCCGATATCGGATGGTNACAAAGAGGTGTACGCGCTATTCCGTTGCAGCCCCAATGGTGTGCACTCAGACCTGGGCAATGCGATTCGTGAGTGTTCTAATGGCAAGGGTGGTGTGATACACCGATCGGCTGACATGGAAACCTGTCCACTAGGGGAGGACTGCCGTCGATGGTTTGGGGCTTTGTGCTTCAGAAGCTGGCTAAGGTCATCGAATGGTATAAACGCATCGCGCTATTGCTCACAACCAAGTACTCGGAGCACATTGGATTCAACGAGCCGTGAATAACAACAGATACAAAAACAGTATGATTGTACTCTATTCGGGAACACTCTAGGACTTCTGGATGCCAAAAGTACGAAAGGGACCTAGGATGTACGTGAACCGTGAATGATCAGGTTGCAGCAACTCAGTATAAGAATGAGAGGCAAGTTAGATGGGGTATCATTTGAGCGAGGGTATCGGCACTAATGGCGGTGGGCTACGGTCTGTCGCCCTGACGTTGGAGACAAATGCTCTTGATTCTGTATTTTATTACCATTCATTGTATTTGCCACCATCTTCTTGCATTGAAGTTGCATATATCACAGTCAATCTCAAGCGTGCTAGGCATTTCCCACTGTGTACAGTGTAGTACATGCGGTTAAGCGATGTCGTAACCACTTACTCCAGCACCTCCATCTGCTATGACACGAAATTCACAATGAAGCTCTCATTCATATCCATCTATACCACTTTACATGCCGTGGCGCTCGTTAACGCGCTATGGCCCGTCCCCAGGAACCTCGAAACAGGGACTAGCCTGCTGAAGCTCTCCCCGAGTTTTGACATCCAGTTCGATGCGGGTTCTGGCTTGTCTCCACCACAGGACCTCCTGGACGCCATCTCTCGGACTAAGCATCGCCTTTGGAACGATAAACTTGGGAGGCTCGTTGTCGGACGTGGGGAGGACGACCGGGAAGGGTTGGAGAGCGCCTCGTCGTTGTCGCTCTTGACATTAACACTTGACTCTCATTCCAAATCTACCAACGATGATGATGATGGCTCTTCGACGTCACACACGCTCCTCCCTATCTCGGTCGAAGCGGTCAAAGATATTGGTTCCAGGAGCGAAGAGTACTCGCTAAAGGTACCCGCAAACGGGAGTCCTGCAGTTATTACAGCCAATTCGAGTTTGGGTCTGTTGAGGGGGTTGACGACGTTTGAGCAGTTGTGGTATTGGCTTCCAGGAGATGTCGGTGAAGAAGACGGCGGAGGGATCGTATATGCGCACCAGGCTCCCGTGTTCATTGGAAAGGATCACCCTGCATTCGTAAGTTAAAACTCTCGGTCCAAGAATCTCTACTTCTCTAACTGAACTCTGGATGTGGGTGTGTAGCCGTATCGAGGGTTCATGCTTGACACTGCGAGAAACTTGTATGTCCTTTCCGCCTCTCAAAGGAAGCTGCTGTTAACGCACACTCTCATACAGCTTCGCTGTCGATGATATCAAGAGAGTTCTGGATACAATGAGCTTGGTGAAAATGAGCGTGTTTCATTGGCATGTCGTTGATTCCCAAAGCTTCCCTTTGACAATCCATGGGTTTGAAGAACTTGCGAAGAAAGGGGCATACTCTCGCAAGGAAATATACACCTCAGCCGATGTGCAGAGTATCGTGAAATATGCCGCTGAGGTATGTACTCACTTTTTTGACACGTCCATGTTGCGCCCCCAAAACTGACTCCATACATGCAGAGGGGTATCGACGTGCTCGTGGTCAGTTCACATTCGCCTACTCGAATCATCATGGCACGCTCTCTAATTTTGTATTTTAGGAAATCGACACCCCAGGACACACAGCGGTCATCGCAAAAGCGTATCCAGAACATATCGCTTGCCCAGACGCAATGCCATGGTCTCAATACGCACACGAGCCTCCAGCAGGCCAACTACGCCTCGCTTCATCCGCCACAACCAATTTCACAGTTTCAATGCTTTCGTCCATAGCGCAGACATTACCCTCTACGATGTTTGGCACCGGGGGTGACGAGATTAATGAAAATTGCTACCAGAAAGATCCCAGCACGCAGGAAGACTTGAAGCATTCTGGAGCAACACTGGAAAAGGCTTTGGATTCGTTCACTCAAAGTACGCATGGCGCTTTGAGACAGCTTGGCAAGCAGGTCGTTGTTTGGCAAGGTAGGTCTCATTCTGTCATACTGGTCCTCGTGCTAACCCTTCATGTTATCTGTAGAGATGGCATTGAATCACCGGGTTTCCCTCGCAAACGATACTATCATCATGCAAGCCACCGTCGCTGCTTTCAGCTCATAAAGAATCAGCTAATGAAATTGTGTAGGGTCTGGAAATCGTCAGAACATGCAACAGAAGTGGTTAAGAAAGGGCTCAGAATCGTCCATGCGCCGTCTGATTATTTCTATCTGGTAAATTGCTTCCATGACCATTTTGTAAGATTTGAATTGACGCCATTATCAGGATTGTGGCGGAGGAGAGTGGTTCGGAAACTATCCTGGAACGTAAGGCAGTCTTTGGATGGTTATGCAGGGAGCTTAAATCGAGTCATGACCTCAGGAATAGCTGGTGCGATCCGTTCAAGAGCTGGCAGAAGGTAGAGTGTGCTAGCCTTTCTGATTTCAAGTTGAGAATTGACCCCATAATTATAGGCTTACGCCTTCGACCCGCTAGCTAAGCTTTCATCGGCCGAAGCAAGTCTTGTATTAGGAGGTCTGCATCAAGCGTTTGTTGTAACCTGTAAGCTCTGACTTTCTTCTGCTTTAGGTCAGCAATTGCTATGGACCGAACAAGCCTCTCCAGAGAACTTGGACCCTATTGTCTGGCCTCGAGCCGCTGTTTCTTCTGAGGTACGTCATATATCAGATATTGGTCCTTGGGAGAGACTTACTCGTGTTGGTGGGTCTAGATCTTCTGGACTGGACCCCGTCATCCTAGTGGGCAGTTTAGAACCGTCGCGGAAGCTTTGCACCGACTACATGACGTCCGATTTCGGATGGTGCAAAGAGGTGTTAGCGCTATTCCACTCCAGCCCCAGTGGTGTGCCCTTCGACCTGGACAATGCGATTCGTGAGTGTTCCAATGGCAAGAGTGATGTGATATGCCGATTGGCTGACATGGAAATCTGTCCACTAGGGGAGGACTGCCTTCGACGATTTGGGGCTTTGCGCTGAAGAAGTTGACTAAAGTTATCAAACGGTATAAACGCATCGCGTTATCGCTCACAAACAATTACTTGGAGCGTATTCGATACAACGAGCTGTGAATAACAACAGATACAGAAACAGTACAATTCTACTCTATTCGGGGACACTCTAGAACTTCTGGATGCCAAAAATACGAATGGGACTTTGGGTGTAAGTGAACCGTAAATGATCAGGTTACAGCAAGACGGTACAAGAATGAGAGGCAAGACAGATGGGGGTATCATTTGAACGAGGGTATTGGTTCTAATGGCGGTGGGCTACGGGCTGTCGCTCTGACGTTGGCGACAAATGTTCTTGATAAGTCCGGCATGCTATAGACCTCTGCGGACATGCGTGTATCTCGTTCTATCCCATGATCGTCATGCGACTCGGACAATCGGAGGTCGAGTGAATGGGGTGGACTTGCGAGAGAAAACTCTTTGCCTTGTGGGGTTGTTGGTGGAGAGCCGAATTGGTCATCGTTGGAGACTACGGTCTTGACTTCCGCTGCGAAAGGATCTGACAAGGGCCGTCCGGAGTAGACTATAACGCGTGAGGTCAGCGAACAACGCGGGCATATCAAGGGAGGAGCTCGCTGACGCGTCGGTTACGCACCTGATGACGGACGTCCAGTCGCTTCCTCCGCTCGCGACGCGTCGTTCTCTCGCCTCCGCGCGGTTCTGCAACGCCTCCATAGCAGAAACGCGACGATGACGAGTATAAGGCCTACAGCGCTCCCAAGCACCGCACCCACTATTACTCTCGTTTTGGGGTCGACATGATGCGGTCGCGTCCTTGGGGTTGGTGTTATCGTTGGTTGTACTCCTTCGGCGGTGTTTCGTTTACCAATATTCAGCATCTCGGGGGCTGTGGAGATGGTGTATGGGGTGGAGCAAAAGAAGTGCAGTTATGAGAAGGAATGGTCAAAGTGGCGTGAGGATTCGAATGCTCTTCAATTTACAGTGGTTCGGGGAGGTCTTGCTGACGCCTGTCGACTCGGAGGGGTATCACTGATCATCTATTGGCGTGTTTTTAAGCTGGTCGACCATGCCGAGAACTCGTGGTCAGAACCAATCATCTAATACATCTTTAGGTTATAGATCGTGCTAGTCTCTTGGCAAGTTCGAAGTGTCGAATAGCAGGGAAGCGAGCATGGAGTCGATATCAGCCCGTTCCGATGGACAACTCTATACTAGGCATAAAATATTCCAGGAAGCGGAGCGCTTGTGCGCTTCCGTCTTATGTCCAAGCCACTTCAGTGCCGTTGTCAGATGCCACAGTGTCCGTTCCCAAAAAACCGTACAAACAGCCATTCATAGTCTTCTTACACTTTAAGACCGATGGAACTCCACTCAACGAGCTCCTCTCAACCTAGGCCGTTGGCTTGGCCGAGCACGATGGTGGTCTTCACGTTCTTGGCAAAGCGTTCACCTATTAATAGATCAAGCCCGCCAAGATGAGGTTCGATACCGAAGCCTGAGAGGTCAGGTCATGAACGTTGAGGACCATGTCAAGTTATCGTGTTGATAAGTTTACACTCAACCTTACCTCATAGAGTGACATTCGTGCGCCACTCAAGCATTGCCTTGTCAACATCGCGCGGTCGTGATTACACGGTTTCTTTTCTATTATTCTACAATACCGCTGCTATGGCTACATTTATAGGGAAACATTCGATTACATCGACGATCTTGGAAGCAGGGCGTTCGCCCATAGCCCTCGCACAGATTAGGGGTGTGTAGATTGTGATCTCCTCCTTTTAGCTTTGCTGTCACGATCGCCTTGTTGATGTACAGCGTCCGCGAAGTAAGCTTCCCATTCCACAAAGGTCGCTCGGACTGTACCGATCCAAACAGCCGAATACCCAGGTTCCGCACCCCCGGCTACAAGTGTGCAAGTGACTCTGGACATCACCTCTTCATACTGGCGCAGGAAGTTCCCAGCCTTGGCAAAATCGGGCTTGCGTTCCAAGGATTCGAACGCCATCCAAAGCTCTGGGCCCGACCTCCGAGCGAGATATCCGAGAGCCACGATATGCTCTTCGCTGAAGGTCGTTTCCATGATCTTGGAGATGCAGTTCATCACATGGGTTTGGGGCAATAGACCATGGCTGAACAGATCGCCGATGAACCTTGCCAGAGAAATCGCACTGATTACGTGTGCGGACAGCTGAGCGGGGTGGTGGTGCGCTGGGTCAAGAGAGGCCTAAGAAGAGAGAAATTTGGGGTTACAATGAGGAAGAAACTTCTGGCATGTCAAGGTCTTTCTTACCGGGTCCCAAGAAGTCATGAAAGCTTGCATGGCGTGCTGCCGCAGGTTCCACAAAAAGCTCTGGGCCAACATCTCTCCATGCGTAGTTTGTAATGCTTGAAGGATGAAAAGGGCGAACTGGGCGGTGGTGTGCTCGGGATCCTCTGTGGCAAAGTAGGCGTGCGTGGAAATCTGGCTGGCTAAGAAAGCCAATTCATCTTCCGTCCACTTAGGATTAGATGTTACGGCAGCGTGTGCATGAAACTCGCGGATTTGGACGTCAATTGCAGGGTTGATGCCCGAGGCAAAGGCGTTGGACCAAGGGGGTGGCTGGTCGCACGGTGCGTAATCTGGAGGTGGGAGATGTGAAGGATGTTCAAGTTGTACTGTGGTCACTGCGCCTTCCACAGGGTTGTGTGGCAGGACTTCGGGAGGTGGTAGGCCTGGGGGTGGCATATAATCCCCTCCGGCATTGTACGGCGAATGCGTTGATATCACTTCGAAGTCTTGTTGGGTGGGCGACGCCCCAGGAACAAAAGGGACGGCGGTGGGATTAAGCCTATCTTCAGAGGATAGTCGTTTTGGTTTTGGAGGCGGTGAGCGTTTGAGTTCTTTGGTGGAAGGTGCGAGCTCCTCGAGGCCATGGTCCGCTATTGTGACGTTCTTCAGACTTTTGAAAATGCTCCTGATTTGGTCGTCCTCGAGGACTGAGCGGCCTGATTGGCTTGATGCTGAGGTGCTTGAAGAATCTGGCCATCTACTAGACAGCGAAGTCGAAGAAGAGACGGATGATCTCCTTCTTCGCAGTGGTGAGAACGAGGTGGTCGTATTTGATCCCTTCTCGTTGGGATCTCCGCAGGTCAAGGCTACCTGTGCCTGAACAGCGTGGTGCTCTGTCAATATCGACATTGGGTGAGGGGGACTGGTTAAGAGCGGGGAACGTTCAAATTGAGTGAGAGGTGGGTCTTTATCTTCAACGGCGGATAACAGCCTCAACTGGAATTATAACCGCACCGGTTGACAGCAACGGCACAGGATGGCAACGGCACTGCATGCACAGGACTCCGACCTGACATCGCTCTCGCACAATTACCCACCATTGCGTAACCTAGCAGTCACAAATGAGTATTGTAGATAAATCGTTTAGAAGTGAACATGCCTTATTATGCCCTTGTCTCCCATCCTTCTTCCATCATCGGGAAGATACAGAAACCCATTTGAAGAACAATAGGCTTCTGCCAACAAATTACACCTACAGCTTACAAGGGTTCAAGGGAAAGAATCCATGTGACCATCGAGCTACATATTCGTCTTGAGCTGGTGCTACACTTAGCGGCTGGCGGTGATCTTGACGAGTTTCTGTTTCACCGGATGACGGGACGGTTAAGGGAGACCGTCGGTGACGACTTTGACGACGGAGCTGTGCAACGCGGCCCGGGGCTTGCCGATCCTGCGAGAAACAGCGCCCATTGGCGCCTAAATGAGGGGTCAAAGGACGAAGCTGTTAACTGCAGTAGATAACGCCTTCGGGACCAAGAGCCCCAATTTGAGTGGCGTGTAATGAAGACACTCTTACGCGCCTTGTTCTCCGTAGTGCCATGGTGAATCTACAGTAAAATATGTTTTAAAGTTGTGAGGGACACATAGATACAAAGACTAGTAGTAGCAGTGATATACATAGCAACATGCCAGCAAGAAGCTGGAGTCATGATCAACTAGAGGACAGAGTGAAATCTCCTGCGATCCTTCCTGCCAAATCATTCTCCGACATTGCCCTCGACATCTTGGCTCTGCCACTATTCCTTCGTCGGACAAACTTCCTCTGAAAATAGCCCTTCCCAAGCCGCCTGGCGCGCTCACTGGCTTGTCGGTTTGGACGGCAAATTTTGCGCATCGGACATTCGTTTTCGGAGTGCTTGGTACGGTTCGACAATTTGATAGACCTTCGTCCAGAGAAGAAGTTCCTTGGAGCCCGACTCAAGAAAGTAGGATGTCATATCTTGGATATGGGGGAAACAATGATCCAAATACGTCGCAAGGTCGATGTACTGAGATAAATCGAGCTCCAAGTCATCGCGGTATTTTGTTAAAATAAAAAGTTCTTTGAGGCCATGATTAGAAATCGAGTCGTCAGGTAGTTCTTGCAGAATAATGGAGAGATCTAGAAGGAGAATGATGCGTCTCAGGGAGGGGCTTTGCTGAGATAAGGTATGGAGGGAGGATAATGTGGGTAAAACCAGCCGGTGGCGATCGTACCTTGATAAACGTTTGGGAATCAACAAAAGAGTGTTGAGGCGCGGCAAATCAGGTACACGGGCAAGTAGTTGCACTACAAAGTCCTGTTGAAGGAATGGTATGTTCTCGATTGATAAAACAGTGAGATGCTGTAGGGTGGACAAGTGGCGGAACATATCGCTTGGTATGAACACCCTTGGATCTTCTTCGAACTTTCGATTCCTGGACCATTTGATGAAGCTGGGTGACATGGAAAGGGACAGCTCTTCGACATTCGGAGCGTGGTGCATCAGGATGTCGAGGATGTGTGGAACAAGCAAGATGCCCCCATTATGATTGAAGGCAAACTTTGCTTTAAAAGTGCGCAATGAAGGGGAGGAAAAGGACGATGCTGCCCAAAACGCGGAATAGCCCTCGGTTTCCATTCTCAACATCGAGATAGTTGACGGCCTACTGTATGTGCCAGTGTCTGGTTGCACCAAATGCCTCCCATATTCTGGGAAGAGCCCACCTCCGCCTATGCCGATATTCATCAGGTCTAAGGTATGAAGCCTGGGTATTTTGTGCAGAAAGGCCAAGGTGTTTGCTGTTACGGGCGTTGGAAAGGAAATTCTTATCTGGGATAGGGTGGACATGTTGCAAAGAGGATTACAGAACCCTTCGGTGAAAGGTGTATCAAGGATGACATTCCGTATCCCGGAAGAGCCGTGCGCAAAGCTGGCTAACAACGAAGTTATGAAGCCCCCATTCTGGGCCGCATACTCGTGGTTATCATCCGAGAGGTTACAGACGACAATAGTTTCAAGTGCCGGTAGTTGGAGAAAGGGAATTATGCCATTGAGGGAGGTCAACGACTCGATGACAAGCTTTGTCAATCTTGGTAACAAAAAGGTGGGCCTCGACGGCTGGTTGAACAGATAAAAGAACCAATATGTTGGCATGTGGTTTTCGATCGCCTCGACCTCTGTCGAATGAAGTGTGACTATTTTGTGGTGATATACGCGAAAACGATCCCAAGAGTCACTATGACCTTGATCTATTTGGATCGCATCCTAAAAGACAGGAAAGAGTTAGTGTACATGCCATGAAGCGAATTTGGCTCGATGTACTTGATTAGCTTGCTCTCCGGGTTGATAACAACCGGGAAGGAGTCGGAGCGCAGGAAAGAGCGAGGGGAGAGTGCGCCAAAGTTCATCCGTGCTTGCGTGAAAAAAGGCTTGATTAACGGTTGTCACCCCGGCCAGTGCTCTAAAACGGTCTTTAGAGTCGTCAACGGGGACGCCCAGAAATTGGATGATGGTATTTGCAAGCTCCTGGTTGTTGAGAACTTGGCGAGCAGGGGCATCTGGCTCGGAATCGGACGAACTGGGCTCAATATGAAGATCTGGAAAATGAATACAGCGGTCATTGCCCTGGCATTGAACGCGACATACCAGTATCTGCAGCGGTGAAACCATTGCTGGTGCTGGAAAGGGCGGTAAGAGGCGAGCCTTGATCGTGGGCAGCCATCGGCTTTGTGTAGATGCTTGGAGCGAAAATCGATTGAAGGGCTTGTGTCTGTCCTCAATGAAAGATTCGAGACGCTCACGAAAGGTTTGTCTCCAATCGACTTAAGGATGCCATCAAACTTGCGCGTGGTGTGACTCTGTGAGTGTGTCGGGCAATTTCAATTTGCCATTTCAATTTAGTTTGCTGCACACTGATCATTCTCGCAATGGCTAATTATAAGCTGGGCATCGGAGAACTGATGTGCTCCTGCATCGCAGGCCTCAAGTGAGTATTGTCTTTCTCCAGCTGATTACCAGTCTAGCTAGTAGTAGCATATTACACATAACGTCATATCAGAGAGATGCTGGAGCTAACTAGACAATAGGGTGAGATATTCTGCGATCCTTCCTGCGATACCACTATTCAACATTGTCCCCCTACTATCCCTCCAGGCTCATCGCATAAAGGGGCTAGTTTCAGGGGGGGAAATCGCTCTTCTCAGGCCTCCTGGTATGTGGACAGGCTTGCGGGTTCGGACGATGATTTGTGCGGCTTGGACAAGCGCTGTCGGAGTGTTTGATACGTTTTGATAAGATGATAAATCTTTGTCCAGAGAGGAAGTTCCTTGGAACTCGAGTCTGAAACGAAGTAGGATGTCATATCTTTGATATTAGGGAAACAGTGGTCCAAGTACGTTGCGAGGGAGCTGTACTCGGCAATATCGAGCTCCAAATCATCACGGTATTCTGTCAGAAGGAAAAGTTCTGCGAGACCATGATTGGAAGTTGGGCCGTCAGGTAACTCTTGTGGAATAATGGAGAAATCTAGAACGATTTCCAAGTATCTTAGGGAGGGACAATCCCGAGATAAGGTCCAGAGGGAGGATAATGTGGGTAGAATCAGTTGGTGACGACGATGATGTGAATGAGGCATGGGACATAGAATAAGTTTGCGGAGACGGGGTAAATCGGATGCGTGGGCCAATAGTTGCACGGCAAAATCTCTTTGAAGGAATGGTATATCCCGGATGAATAAAACAGCGAGGTGCTTCAGGGTGGATAAGTTTTGCAACAGATTGTTTGGTGTGAACACTCTCGGATCCTGCTCGAAATCTTGAATTCTGGACCATTTGGGTGGGGCGCGTTCCAAGGTAAGTGACAGCTTTTCAAGATTCGGAGCGCGGTGCATCAGAACGTCGAGGATGTGGGGAACCAGCAAGATGCTCTCGATATGATCAGGAGCAAAATTGGCCCTAAAAGTGCGCAACGCAGGGGAGGAAAAGGCCGATGTTATCCAAAACGCGGAATACCCCTCGGTATCAATTTTGATCGTCGAGATAGTTGACGGAGGATTGCTCGTGCCAATGTAAGGTTGCTCCAAATGTTTTCCGAGTTCTGGAAAGATTCCAACGCCACTTGTAAACATGGTCAGCAGATCTAAGACTTCAAGGCGGGGTATCTTGTGAAGGAAGGCTAGGTCGTTCGCGGTTACGATACTTGCAAGAGAAAGCCTCGCCTCCGATAAAGTCGAGATGCTGCAGAGGGGCCCGGCAAGCCTTTCGGTGAAAGGTGAGGAAAGTGCAAGTGTCCGTATCCGGAACGAACTGTGTGAAAAGCGGCCGATTATTGAGGTGATGAGGTCCTCTTCCTGGGCAGCATACCTGCACTCATCATCCGAAAAGTCGGCGATGAGGACAGTCTCGAGTGCTGGAAGCTGTAGAAAGGGAATCATATTGTTGAGGGGAGTTGGAGCATCGATTCCAAGCATTTTCAATCTCGGAAACAGAATGGTGGGCCTCGATGGGTGGTTGAGCAGGTGAAAGAACCAGTATGGCGGAATTTGCTTTTCGATCGCTTCATCTTTAACTAACGTTAGGGTATCGATTTTGTCGCGATATACGCGAAACCGGCCCCAGGGATCGCCGTGAGCTTGGTCAGATTGCGTAGTATCCTAGTAAAAGTCAGGAAACAGTTAGCACGCGGTTCATGAAACGAATATAGCTTGAAGTACTACATTGCCTGCTTCAAGGTGCATTCCGGGCTGACCACAACCAGGAAGGAGTTGTAGCGCAGGACTAAGCGAGGGGAGAATGCGCCAAAGTCCATCCGTGCTCGCATGAAAGAAGGCCCGATTAACGGTTGTCACTGCAGCCAGCGCTCTATAATGGTCTTCGGAGCCGTCGACAGGGGCACCTAGAAATTGGATAATGGTATCTGCAAGCTCCTGGTTGTTGAGAACTTGACGAGCGGGGACGTCTGGCTCGGACTTCGAGTCAATCTGAAAATCTGGAAAATCAATACAGCTGACATTGCACTAGCAAGGTGGCATACTAGTATTTGCAACGGTGGAACCATTGCTGGTGTTGGAAAGGGTCGTAAGAGGCGACTCGAAATTTTGATTGTGGGCAGCCATGATCTTTGTGTGGATGCTTGATGTGAACATGAACAATGTGAGAGGCTTGTGAGGTCAATGTATTTCTGTCCTGGACAGAAGGCTATTAGGGGCGTTCACAAAAGGTCATGAATTTGTCTGTGGCCCGCCTTTTGTATGTGTAGGCGTGGATAGGTGACTGGTGTGACAATGGTGACAAACCTGAACGGTTTGAAGCTTGTACTCGTTTTGATCTGCTTCAATTTGTTCGCTGATCCTCACAATGGCCAGGCTGGGCGTCTGCACTCATGAGCATGAAAACAAGGTGCTTCGAGTATGAATCCTCCCTCAGGCCCATGACTCGGATGGACTTCTAGCGGACGAGTGGCACGGTTTCTACGCGACAGCGGTCAATGTCGACGATTCGCCACACATTGACTGGTAGCGACATTGTTGCGCTCCCTACCTCAAGATTCAAGGTTCCATCCTCACCAGTGTGTGTACAAGCTGCGCCATACACTCGCCACGGACTGCACCACCAATAAATTCGTCCAACGCGTTCCCCGTCTCCCTCAATCACTGACATGGACCCCAACTCTACCTCTCCCAGCGAGCTCGTCGCCCATTGCTCAGAGGCTGAGTCCGTTCTTGGCAGCTCTAATAATTTATCGTTACCTTCTTCTGTCTGTACCGCCGCGACATCAGCATCTGACACTGTCATTGGCTCAGAAGGCGGGTCCGAGAAACGAGAGCCTCCCGGAATAACCGGTACACCTCACAACACACTGTCGCCTAAGAAGCCGGTCAGTGGCAATGCAGATCGGTACCTTGTCTGTCCCAATACCCTGACACTGGATAATGGCCCCACCAACACCTGGTATTACCGCGAATGCCGAGTGCCTCTCATTCGCCACTACGACAACCGACCAAGCTTATCGGAAGGAGACCCCTTTGTATCCAGCTCTACTTGTAGCGCCCCCACCCCTATGCCACCGGGAGGTGACCCTGATGACAAGTTACATCAAGCCTTTTTCGTGGGTTCAACCACGAAGAACGGTGAAGTTCGAAAGACGTGGGCAGACTCCCTCGTTTACTCGAAACAAACCTCTAGCAATTGGACGGATAACGATTTGCAGGAACTCTCCCGAGCTTTTGCTTTCCGAGCCATAGACTCCTACGAGGGCCCATTCGACCCTCTTCTCGATTTCATTCTCGTCCTTTGTCCATATTTCCGCGATCCCTCTTCCAAGAAGAGTCGCTTGGCAGACGCGCTAGAGCACGAAGTTGGTAATATCTTCTCTTTCACTTGGAAGGTGAGCATTTTTTGTTCAATCGCGTTACGTTGCTAACCTTTTGCCTCAGGCTGAGAGCGAGGAATCTGTTAGTCCCAAGACAGCTCACCACGATCGCTATGTAGCAGGTGCTTTGAATCTAGCCAAATTCATGGGCGACTTGTTTGGACTCGGCCTCATTCGTCGTTCCATTCTAATCATTGGCATGCGTATACTCTATACGAACATTGTGTCCTTCCAGCACATCGAAGCCCTGCGGCATCTAGTCATCCACGCTGGGCCCTCTCTCTGGGATGATAGCGACTGGTCTGGTAGCGAAATCTACATGACTGCAATTACTAGCATCGTGCCGTCGGCTTTGAATGGCCGGTCGTTGTATGATTTTCTCCCTGAGAGAGGTGGAAGGTGGGCAGCTGCACGCTGTTGTGCCGACTTGGAGAAGTTCTTCGATTGTCTCCCAGCCAATCAAAGCTTGAAAGCGAGAGGTATGGTTGATACAGGGCCATCGTTGATACCCAGATCCTGATATTCAGGCTGGGTGTGATAGTCGATTATTTGTTGAACTCCACTGTCCCGTAAAAATGCTGTTACGAATATAAGTTTGATAATTCATTGTAAGGCCTCAGTAACTCCGTGAGCCTGGGTGCAAGGTGCGTTCATGACTCTGGTATCCATGCTTCCTTCCCACCTTCTCGTCTTTATCAGACTGTTCAAGTACCTTCAACGCCATACCTTGAGGGACCAAGTCTGCCGCTACGACATGACCAGATGGAACATGATATCAAATTGAAATCAAATCTCAGGGTCGTGCTTCTCAAAGTCGCTTTCGCTCCTCTCCTAGTGCCTCTGAATTATCTTAAGCGACCATGGGTGCTTCTCTCAAACACATGGAGCTGCTTCTCGGACGATAGATACGGCAGAGATGCGCGGTCAGATGATGGCTGACAGCCATCTTCCTCGGTGGATCCCTGTTGGATACTCTCGAAGCTAGTTGATCAATGTGAGGTTAACGTCTATATAACCGAAACACAGGCAGTTGGAGGCCCCATCACCTTCGAAAAGGGTTGGATTATCACCATGCTCCTGCTCAGGACGCTCTTGGGTCTTTCGACTATCACCACCTTCGTTTATGGACTCTGGCCGCTCCCGAGGGGCATCACGACGGGTACGACACCTCTACGCCTCGCCTCGGACTTCTCTGTATCCTTGGCCGGGGTGAGAAACGCTCCCAGCGACCTCGCCAGCGCCGTCTCGCGCACGCAAGATTACCTCAAGGCAGATAGGCTGCAAGCTCTGGTACCCGATCGCGGGGCCTCGTCGAGGACTGCTGTTGCTGGCGCCAGGTCATTGCGGTCTCTGCGGCTTGTGTACAACGGTCAAGGCACGCCCAAGTCTATATCCGAAGAAGCAGTCGCTGCGATCGAAAGCCGTGCTGAAGCCTACACGCTGACCGTTCCCGCTGATGGGTCCGAGGCTGTCTTGACCGCGAGTTCGAGCTTGGGACTGTTCAGAGGTCTGACCACCTTTGGACAGCTTTGGTATGATCTCGATGGAACGACGTACAGCCTCCAAACGCCGATTTCTATCAATGATTCTCCTGCATACGTGAGTACCGAGGCTCCATATGTTAGATGGTAGAGTAAATGACGTTGTTACGCTAGCCGTACAGAGGCTTCATGTTGGATACCGCACGGAATTAGTGAGTCTTTCGGCCCCTCCAACATCCAAACGACTGACATTCTCGACAGTTTCCCGATAGCCGACATCAAGCGTACCCTCGACGCTATGAGTTGGGTTAAAGTACGCTCCTTCACGCCTTGTACAGAGCCTGGAATCCTAATCAATTCCGATCAGATCAATACACTCCACTGGCACGTCGTAGACTCCCAGTCCTTCCCATTGGTCGTCCCTGGATTCGACGTGCTCTCTGAAAAGGGTGCCTACCACCCAAAGGCTATTTACACCCCTGCAGACGTTAAAGAAATCGTGGACTACGCCGCTGCTGTAAGTACTCTGCGCTTTCTGCGTTCTCTTCATTTTATTGATCACATTTAACCACAGAGGGGAATCGACGTCCTCGCTGAGATCGATACACCCGGCCACACTTCCATCATTCACCACTCCTTCCCCGAACATATCGCCTGCTTCGAAGCGGCTCCATGGACTCAGTTTGCTAACGGTGAGCAAACACTATTAGGATTTCTAGCGTCTTCACCCCGAGCTGAATGATGCGTATGTAGAGCCCCCTGCTGGGCAATTGCGACTTGCCTCCCCTGCAACTGTAAACTTTACGGCCTCGCTGCTCAGCGCCGCATCCCAGCTATTCCCATCCAAATTCTTCAGCACCGGTGGCGATGAAATCAACGCCAACTGCTACAGGCAGGACCCGCAGACACAACGAGATCTAGGTAAGTCCAGGTATGACCTCCGTGTTCTACCCATATTCATAGCGACACTCTCTGTTTCACAGCTGCCCAAGGGAAGACCCTGGAGCAGGCCTTGGATACATTCACCCAGGCCAGCCATCGTGCTCTCGCGAGCGTCGGTAAGACGCCAGTTGTCTGGCAAGGTATTAGTGCCTCTTTATCTTCACTTCCACACATCATAACTAAACGGCAATACAGAAATGCTCCTCGACCACAACGTCACCCTGTCCAAGGACACAGTTATCATGTACGCATTTTCTACCAGTGATTTCGACGCCCCATTCTCATAACTTACTCGCAACCTAGGGTCTGGATTTCCTCGCAGGATGTGGCAGCCGTTGCACGGGAAGGCCACCGCCTCGTCCACGCCGCCTCGGATTTCTTCTACCTCGACTGTGGTGGAGGAGGTTGGATCGGAGCCAACACCAACGGAAATAGCTGGTGCGACCCGTTCAAGACTTGGCAAAAGGTGAAGCATATTTGTGGACCCTTCGCACGGATTCTTTACTCACTCTCTTGACTTTTCCGTGTGTAGTCATACTCTTTCAACCCCGTAGCGGGCTTGACTGAGGCACAGAAGAAGCTCGTCCTCGGAGGGCAACACCTTCTCTGGGCCGAACAGGCGGGTCCTTCGAATCTTGACAGCATTGTCTGGCCACGAGCTGCGTCTTCTGCGGAGGTACGCCCATACCTACATGCATCTTGACCCCAGAGGCGAAAGTTTAACAAAAATTGGTTTGCTTTGTAGCTTTTCTGGACTGGTCCTGGAGGCAATGCCAGGACGGCCTTGCCACGGCTCCATGACATTGCCTACCGCTTCGTTCAACGTGGAGTTAGGGCTATTCCTCTGCAACCTGAATGGTGCGCTCTGCGTCCAGGAAAGTGTGACCTGGATGCGTAATAGATACCTATACCGAACGAAATGCCACTTTTACCTTTGGTTTCTGTGTACCACACAAATACCTCCGTAAACATAAATTTCCATCCGAAAAACAAGAAAGTAGTCATTCTCTATCAGCAAACAAAGGAAATATCGATGAATGAATGAAAGGGACATATTCATAGCATCATACGTCCACACTCAGAGAAGCAAATCGTCTCCTCCACTGGAACTGGAAGCCGGAGCAGCAGTTCCAAACGAGCCAAACTGAGCTGGCTGGGGTTTCTGCTGTTGTCCACCACTGGTAGCACCACCCCAAATACTGGCCTGGGCCTTCTCCTTCTGCAATGCCTGGATGGACTTGGTGCCTCCAACAGGGGTAGCAGGCTTGGAGGTCGACCCGAGACCGAGAGACCACAGATCATCAAAGTTGGCAGATGCTGGTTTGGCGGCGGCAGGTGTAGAACCGGGGCGTACGGGACCAGCGTTGTACGATGGTTGAGGAGCGGCGGCCGGGCGCGCAGCACCACCGAAGAGGGTTTGAGGCTGCGGTTGAACTTGAGGAGTAATGGGTGAGGCGAAAGCGGACTGAGATGACAGAGACGGGGCAGGACGATGACCCATGTTGAAGCTTCCGAGGGGAGCACCATAGCCCGGAGGGGGCTGAGCTTGTACAAAGGGTTGAGCTTGTCCGAAAGGTTGAGCTGCAGGCACCGATGCAGGACGGGTGGCCGTATTATTGAGCAGATCCATCAGGTTGGGCTTGGCTTGAGCTGCTGGGGCGGGAGCAAAAGCAGGAGTGGCGACGGGAGCCGCAGAAACTGGTGCAGCTTGGAAGTCTGCGAAATCATCGTCTAAAGACGCTGGTAAGCGAACTGAACCGACCTGGTGTGTTCAATACGTACCATCCAATGACACTGGGTTCACGGCAGGCAAAGCCTTGTTGCTGGCCGCAGGTGGCTGTGGGGCGGCAGCAGGCGGGGCACTGGTGAATGCATCGTCGCCAAAGTCGCCCAGAAGATCTTCGACGGGAGCCGGAGGTGGCGGGGGAGGAACAGTGGCAGTCGGCGCTGAAGCTTTCCTCGTAGGATTGCGCGTCGACTGAGAGGGACGGGAGGTACTTGGCGTGGTCAGTTCGTCACCGCCTGCGTCGTACTCCTCGTACTGGCGACGGCTGCTGTCGTTGTAACCTGATGATGATCCACCCCCGTTGTAGTTGTAGCTGCTGCTGCTGCCGCCACCACCACCACCACCGCTGTAATGATCTGCAAGGGATCAGTTTAGTTTAAGGATCAGGTCCGTAATTGAAATTAAGTTCCCCATACCATTTACATATCCACTTCCTCCAGAGAGACCATCGCTGCCGAAACCTCCGTAGCGACCGCCGCCACCCCCGAAGCCATTGCCATCGCTTCCGACACCAGTGTACTTATTTTTATTTGTTTTGGCCTTTCGCCTTTCAGTACGAATCTTGTCCACATCTGACAGGAGCTCGACTAGTTCTTTAGATCTGTTGCGGACTGCGGGGCAGAAAGTACACCATGAGCAAAAGGAAGAGAGAGTGCAAACGCTAGCTTACCGTTGATGCCCTCATCTTTGCCTTTATCGTCAATATAATGGAAATTTCGCAGCATTTTGAGGGTTGAAATGTGTGAACGGGCATCATCGACTACCCGTTCTGACCCGTTTTTAATCAAGTATTCCAACAGAACGAGAGCCTGCGGGAGAGCGTAAATCAGGGTACACGTCTCAATTATTCAAAGCTATCTCACCTTATAGATCTGT
This sequence comes from Candolleomyces aberdarensis, assembly GCA_004126415.1. Lineage (NCBI taxonomy): Eukaryota > Fungi > Basidiomycota > Agaricomycetes > Agaricales > Psathyrellaceae > Candolleomyces > Candolleomyces aberdarensis. The sequence goes on from SDEE01000032.1 coordinate 136,170, forward strand.
CTCCATTGCCTTGCTTCTTTCTCCATGAATCTTCCGTAGATACAGGGCATGATCTCATTGAAATGGGCGCTGGGTCGATTGTCAATCGCGATAGGGAAATATAGAAGCACTGTAGACTCACAAATTGAAAGTCCTTGAGATAGTAAGGTTGGTGATTAGAGTTGAATAGCTGCAGAAGCTCGAACGACATACCCTTGAGAGATTTCGCCCATCAAGGTCGAGCTCGCACCCCTTCAGAGTACACTTTAGACAGTACTGACCATGCAGGACCTAACCAGCTTACCATGGGTCTTCGTTGGTCGCTTCTCTAACCTTTGCCTCCATCTCGCTGACGTTCAGGACGACATTCTTTGCCTGTAGTTGTCCATGTCAGCAACTGTGATTCGGGCGGTGTAGTTGCAGGATAGTACCTGGTTGTACATTGACTTGATGTCGTACATTGTCAGGTTCGACAGAGTACTTGAGAGCGAATCGAATCGGTCCATTTTGCCTGGATTGAGCTGTTGGACGGTGCTGGCGCGGGCTGAGGTGGTTGCTGTTGTGGACAAGGTGATATTTCGGCACGACGCCACTGCCATGTGGCTGTGTTCCTGCTAATTCTTACGTTCGAATCCTGGTGGCGCGCACATTTTCTGACCACATTTTCTTGAGACAATATGACCCGAGGTATTTATTCGATTTATGTACACTGCGCATTGTACTGCTCAAAGCATTCTTGTATTCTGACCTCGAACCGCCCTTCTATCAGCACCTGGTGGCGTTTTTTGGCTTCTGGGCTTCGCCTCGAGAGGACAAGAGACGATATCTTTCCACGTGACTGGCGCGTCGAATCCCCCAGACTTCCGAATCGAGCAGACTCTGGAATCCCAATTTAAAGGGCATCTCCTAATAATCTGCGTCGGTTTCTCTCCATCTCCTCATCTTCGGAGAGGAGCGCCTCAGCGAGGTCGTTCGCCGCTCGCCGTTCACATCGCCCTCGCAGTCAACGAAGGGCGAGCCGGCACCTTCAATACTCACAGTCCCCAGAGACAGACAGGTCGTTATGCCCTCTTTTTTCGCCAAGATGCGGAGGGCGTCTCTCCCGCCGTCGACAGCCACGGCAGAGCCGAAGCAGGTCCAGGTGGCCCAAGTCACAGCGCAAGGCACGGAAGACGCTGGAAGGAGACGACATCGCAGCCAAATATATGCGCCAACCGACGTTTCCATTCCATTCCCCAAGAGATTTAGTTTTGGCCAGCCACAGGATGCAGGCGACTTCTTCAACGCCATGCTTCCACCTCAGATTACGCCCCTCCAGCCTAGTCGAAGGAAAAACCGCTCCGAGGAAAGACAGCTTAAGAGACACGGGGGGCTCGAGCTACAGGGAGGCCACCCGAAGGGGCAGGAGAATAGTAAGTAGCAGCGATATTTCCCAGAATGAGTGTAATCTCTGACGAACTCGCGTTGGTGACGAAAGTGCCACCACACCCTTCTCCTTTTTCATACTACCCAGGAAGCCCTAGCGGGACTTTTGGTCATCCGACGATCAGGGAGAAAACCATGGCAAAGTTAAAAGATGCCGGGTTGCTACCACAGAATGAATATCAAACGCGTAGTCGAACCAGCTCCCACTCAGATCGGGATACACGAGTCGAGACGCCCACATCAGCGTTTTACTCCCAACACAACTCGTCGTCTTCCGCCATAGCGCCAGCATATGCGCAAACGACGCCATCTCCCAGTAACACGTTCGGCCCACGAACGCCAGTGCGATCGTTAGGCTCAGGACGACGCATTAAAGTCAACGAAATCTTTTTCAGTCACCTGGAGACACCACCGCCGCTGCCTCCTCTCAACCATCCTGCATTCGTCCAGTCCAGCAAGCATCGGATTCCAGGAAGCCAGTCTAGCGAAAGGGAGACCCGTTCTCAAGGTCGCGCCGCCGACGAAAAAGAGCCTCGACATTCCCAGTCCCTTCCATCTATTCGAAGAGCAGCCAAAAACTCATCCAGCAAGGCTAGTCCGACGCGGCCGAGGCGCAAAGGGTCGAAGTCTTCTTTTTTTTCCAGCTTGGAAGGGCAATCGAAGGCTATTGAATCGACGAAGAAGGGCCACACAAGATCTCAAAGCAAGGGCAGTCTGAACAGCAACATAAGTCGAAGGTCCAGTGCAGAATTCAGCGCCAAACAAGTGTCATTGCTGGGTCATAGCAGAAAGAATAGCGAGAGCTGGGAAGTACAAGTGTCAAAGGAGTTGCTACGACTTTCTCTGGCACAAGACGTTGTCAATGGTGGGGGTAAGAAGCGGCGCGCGCTGTGAATCGTTGATCAATTGCTGACGGCCCTCATTCCATTTTAGGGCATGTGTCTGCACGCGGCACTAACGTGGGTAGCTTGGCCGATTTTCCATCTGTCCTTTGTTTCTTGCTTACCGTTATCTCCCTTTCTTATTCTTTCTGCTGTTGGCTGTCTTCTCTAGCTGCAGTGTGGTGAGAGCGGTGGGGTGCAAGGCTTGGGTCCACCTTTTTCCTTCCAGGGTGAGTCACGCGTCTGAACTTGCCTCGAGGCAGACCGTTTAATTCTGCAACGTGCCCATTGGCCTGCCTGCACGGTTCCTTTCACCTATTCACTACTGACTCTGACACGATCTTGTTCCTACAGATACCTCTGCACCTAATCAATCCCGGTCTCACTATCGCGCTGCGGCGGTAGGCAAAGCCACACAGTCCTCCCGGATACCCCATTCTATCGATTCTGCCATCTCCATCTCTAGCATGTCAGAGAGCCATGGTGCCAGCAACTCGAAGGGACTTCTGAACCCTTCTGTCGGCAGGCTTAGGCCGAAAACGAATAGTAATGCTTCCCGTCGAGAAGGAAGGCCAAAATTCAGCTCGGAACGGACTCGTACTCCGTCCCCTCCTCCGCCCAAGCTGACCACCTTTTCGGCTGCCTCCGGGTCTGGGCAAGCCTCCTCATCCCTCCTTGTTCCTCCCGCTTTATCGTTCACTGCCGCAACGCCCGAGGCGTCGCCTATCTCCCCAAAGCGGACGCACCACAAGTCGACGCCTACTCAACCGGGCTCGGCAATACGCAGTTCCAGCCCACCTCCAGCTATTCAAAAATCATTCTCGAGCGCGTCTGCCAAGAGAAAAGCCGATGAAGCAGAAGTCGACAACCACACGCCTCCCAGGGAGCACCGCACAACTTTCGCTCCTGAGCCTCGCAGTAAGCGTTGGAATCTGTGTCTGCATAAATTATCACAGCTGACTGACTGCCTGCCTTCATCTAGCGCACCGTGCATCAGCGACTTCAGGCTCTTCCCATGCACCCTCCTCATTCCACCGAAGCAAGCGCGCGCGTATCTCGCTTTCATCGGATAATCATGGGTCAGTGAGGAGTCCTCTTCCATCTTTGGGAGGTGACAGCCCGAATGCAAAGTCAACTGGGTCTTGGTCGAGCAAACAGAGCAAGACCAGCGCGAGTCATACAGGTCATCACCAGCAACGCTCCAGCCGACCTTCAACCAGAGACGGTCATGGAGCAGGCGGTGTCCCTCACAGGCCTTCATCTCGGCGCAGCTTGTCGCAGGCGTCTATTCCCATCTCAGCATTTATGTCCCCCCATGCTCCTTCTATTTCACGCTCAAGCGCTTTCCATATGCGTGACCCCAGGAAACCGCCTCGCACTCAAGACACCCCTTGGACGCTGTCGTTCCCTGAGGAGCCGCAAGAAGGTGGGAGCAGGTGGGCTTTCGACGGCTGGACGGATAGAGGGGGAAGCCCACTTCATGCCTGGCTTTTCTTCATCGGGTTCATCATTTTTCCTCTATGGTGCATTGCTGGATTCGTAATTCCTATCCTTCGAACACGAAGATTGGAAAGCGGTGATGCTGAGAAGGGTGTCGTTCTCGATGATCCGCAGGTTGAACACGGTACGTAGAGCCACTTCCGCCATAGCGCAATCCCTAACTTACTTTCTCTAGATTACAAGTCATGGCGACGGCGCTGCCGTATCATGGCCGGTGTCTCCCTCGTGACTTACATTCCGTTTATCGTCCTTGTCGCCATTTACGCATGATCATGTTCTCTTGACCGCTTTCTGCGCGTTCACGCTTTACGATTTTAGCTATTCTCAGTTTTCCCTTGACTGGTCCTTTGCCCGGTTTTCAAGCAGTCTCCATTCCTCCCCGCAGCATTATCATCATCTACCTCACATCGTTCATTGACCGCAGCCTCCTCATACCATAATCGCCGCCGCCCGCCTTTTTCCGAGCCACTCGATGGACTCGTAACAGTCATTCTTTACTTACTGTCGCTCTTTCATTTCTTTTTCGTTCCGCCATGTTTTAGTCCTGTTCAGCCTGCCCATTGTGCTTTTAGTATACCGCCGGGCTTTCCCGTTCGAGTTGTAGTATCTTGATTGACGGTCCCATTATCCTACTCCTACGATACGGTTCGCTCTGGCTATTTATGCGCTAGACAAATTAATGTGTGTTTTTCATTGATATGTCTATGTAGCAATATGTGTTCTTCGAAATTCGACCGAAAAAAGATCTTGCCATGCATTGGCAATCGGCTCGAAACCGTCCGTTATCTGAGTCGGTGCGATTCCTATCCTGTCCGTACTTTTTTTTCTCTACGTTCGACGCCTTCAAGCTTCAGGCTGCACCGAAAAGCGACTGGTTCGAGTACGAGTCTACGTCGGCAAGGATGATAGGCGCTTGGAGGGTTCTATCTGAGTCACGGGATTTTTAGGCTCGTTGAGACGCTCGTTTTTCCTTCTCGTCTGCCATGATATCACTCCGTACATTGACATAGATTTCTCATGGAGGTGAGTCGAGGGACTCCTCGAATCGATTTCAGCTTACTTATAGGAGGAGTATACAGGTAGTCAATGCGCGAGCTGCCCTTCTGTCCAACTTTGAAGTCCTGAGCCTCCTGAAAGAACTCGAGAGCGATCATCTCGCCCGAACCAAAACTATTCAGCGAATTAAGAAGGAGGAAGAAGCGAACGGAACTGGTGTCCCCGGAAATCACGGTGCTGTCCTCGAGACGAGTGAAAATCTTCGGACAATCGAGGTGGAGGTGCGTACTACCACTCCCTCCGAAGGTCATGGAGCATGTAACCGACTAACGCGCGGGATTGGATTGAATTGCATTGCGCTCGCTTTGGATGCGTAGGCTATAGGGTATTTGGGCGCGGATTATCTGCCTACGTCCAAGCAGACTTCTGAAGGGATCACGAAGCTTGTGAAAGCACTTGAGCCGTATAATCTTACCAAGGCGGAAAAATTGCAGATTGTGAATTTGGCTCCGACGAGTCCTGTTGAGCTCTATGTCGTACGTCTGTCTCTTTCATATCATTCATGCAACCTTTTACTGAGTGTTCCTCTTTCTGTGTGTTTAGATTGTGGAAGAGTTGGAGGATCGTCTTGGGGACCGGATGGAAGGGCTCCTGGAGCGTATCCAGAGTATTCAGGGAGAAATATCCTCTTCCGCTTCCGCCGGCACTGCCGCTGCTACTGCTGCTGCGGGTGTGAATGGGATTGTCGGTGAAGACCCCCAGGTTATTGGGAGTGTCTCGTGGGATAACCCAACGGATGACTTTGGGGAGGATGCCGATGCTATTTACGATGAAGAAATGTTTGACGATTCCGGAGAGGGTGTGGGGGTGGAAGGAGATTTGGATTTGGAGGATGATTAACCCCGAATTGTAGGTGCTGTTCGCGTTTCATGGTCTTAATAGCTCTAATTTTTGTACACTAGGGGGCACCGCAGCTTTTTTAAACCTGGGTCGGGGCATATACCCAGATGACGACATACGGGTTCAGGCTTGTGGCTGCCTGCAACCCATCTGACCCAGCTTTTGTTGCGACATCACTGGCGGCTCGATTTAGTCTTATGACAAGTCGTCATTTGACTTTTGTATACGGGCTGTTGTCGTTGATTCTAGTCACATCACGGCCGGAGAATGCTGAGGAATTGTGGGCAGACCACGTCGCATTTCCCCCGTCGTTCCAGTGTCCATGCGTTGCTTGGGGCACTGTATCAAATGTTCGTGGCGTGTCACATATCAGCGCTGGTGGTTCGATGCGATGCACATCCAGCAGTCGGTGACGACCATGACCTTCTCCCTGCTATGATAGATTGCATCGGTAGAATGGCTGTTTTAATTCGGTTGAATATTCAAGCACTGGCAGAGCCCCATATTTTACCAAGAGGACCGCTCAAAGCAATCCAGACGGCAGCTTACGTAATCGCATAAACAAAGGGTCAAACACAGATGGCTTGCGAGCTTGTCTCCTCAACACTCATTTGACAGTGAATTTAAGAGGACATTCAAACATCCCCAACCATCCCAAGTACGTTGGCTTTGAACCTAAGCATCGCAGGGTTTGCTGCTAGACTCAATACACCCATTTTTTAGTCCATTTTCAGCGCGAAAAACCCATGAATCGAACAGGTATGCAAAATGATGCTCAGCGACCCCCGTCGCGTACCATTTCTCATCGCACAACCGCGGCCCAGGTCAACCACAGCAGCGGGGACCAAGCCTAGCGGCGACCGCAGGTCTTACCGGCCCATTTCGACCCCCATATCCTGGCTATGGAATGCCGCCAAGAAACGTTCTCCAAACCGGGGGTTATGTGCCCAATCTCCAGCCCAGCAACCATCGAACGGGCTCGCAACAATCGCAGGTCCAGAGTATGACTCCTCAGACAAACCCAGGATTTATGCAGGCGAGAGGTCAGGGCAGCTTCGGGTTTGGTGGAGGGGCGCTAGGCCAGCATCAAGCTTCGACACCCTTGCAACAGCAGCAGCAACAGCTATCCTCGCAACAGCAGCAACAGACGAACGGAACGTCGACACCGATGCCACCTCATTTAGCCCAGTCGTCTGTTATCGGCACACCGTCAATATCGTCGTCGACAGAGGTCGCCCTTGATCCTAATGATTTTCCGGTACTTGGATCAACACCGACAAATAACACATCGAGCAGTAGTACGGCGGGTGCGACGGCGGCAGGCGGGACAAGCTATGCGAGTCAGGCAGGGACAGGAGTGTCACTGGCCGGGTCAGGCGCGGGTGGCATTGGAAGTGGATCCGGCAACCAGCCAAGAGATTTCACGCCCGACGACTTTCCAGCCCTAGGCGGTCAATCGCACACGAACCAGAACCAGAGCGCATCGCAGAACCAAAATTCGAACCAGGAGAGCATACCGCATCCCCCGGGCTTGAATGGTTTCCAGCAGCAAGAATTTCAGCGGAGCCGCAATCTGCTAGGAGAACTGACAGGGGGCATTCCCCAAGGGACGCCAGGCATGCTCAATCTTGGTCCTCAGGCAAGGAGCGTACATCCAGGGTTTCAGCAAAACCAGACGGAGTCGGACAAGCAACAAAGAGTGAGTGTTCTTGTTTTGGTGATTCATGCTCCACATTTTATTCTACCTATCCGTCAACCGCCATTCCGAGAGGTTAATTGGAGCGCTGACGGGCAAGCTGCAGAATAACTATTCTTTGAAGCTTGTCCAGGCAGCACGTGCGGCTTTCAGTCCATCCCCCCAATCCCAACCAACCGGCGGTACTACTACCGTGGGTTCAACAGATCTGTGGTGTAACATGTCTTCTTACGAACCTTATTTTTAGAATGGTGCAGGTCAAACATCACTGCAGTCTCATCTGAATACACCCACAGGCGTGCCTTCACCCGCTGGCCCCTTCTCTCAGCAGCAACAACAATCTGGTAATCCAAATCTTCCCAACAACGGACCTTTTCCCTCAAACGGGATCATTGCAGGTGACGCCAACGTGAATGTGAGCACGGCAAACCCGAACGGAAGCTCGCACCCAAATTCGACCTCGTCGTCAAATCCTAATTCCTCGGGACATGTACAGCACCCACAGACACCAGCGCAACAAGTTCTGATGAGTGCAGCAGATCGTTGGGGCCTATTGTCTCTAATAGCTTTAATGAAAAACGCGAACTCAGAGCTCGATCACGGGTTGAGCAGTATAGGCACGGATTTAGGAACGATGGGACTGGATATGTCGTATCCTGGGTGAGCGTCCATTCGACTTAACTCCTTTCAGATTTTGATCGATATTCTATAGGAATCTGTATTCTACGTTCATTACACCTTGGGCAGACCAGTCAGCAGCTCTTCAAGTGGAACCTGATTTCCATTTACCCGCGTGTTATCTTAGCGTTCAACCTCCGCCACCTAGTCCGGCGAAGGCGGCCCTATTCAGCGACGAGACACTGTTCTTCATGTTCTACTCAAGTCCACGGGATGCAATTCAAGAAGTTGCAGCCCAGGAGCTGTATGTCTTGTTTCACCCGTGCTTGCGTTATTATCGGTATTGATCTTTACCCGTTCTCGTCACAGGTGGAACCGTAATTGGAGATGGCACAAGGACCTTCGATTATGGATCACAAAGGAGAGTGGTACCGCACCATCTCAGAAGGTGCAAGGTGGCGAACAAGGACTCTACACATTCTGGGACCCAGAGACTTGGCAGAAGGAAAGGAAGGATATGACGGTCGTCTACGCTGATTTGGAAGAGAAATCGACGCCGGCGAATACAGGTTTGATGCCCACGCCAATTGGCCAAACGCCGGGACAAACTCAGCAACATGCTCAACCCGCACCGTTAGGAGCTCAGCTACCTAATCAAGTGGCCACGGTGCAACGCGGCTCATTCCAGATGGGCGTTGCAGGTACGTCAATGTCATCTTTTATGACCTCACTTCTTGACCGTTTTTTTCTTTCTCGCAGCGTAACCAGTTGATCCTGAGCATTGAGCATTTCTTGCTCGTTGTATTCCCAATCCTTATTTGTTCCAACAAGACCTGTGGCTCTTTTTCCTTGTGACTTGCCCTCCTGACTCAGAACTGTGTACTAGCTGTACTCCATTTGTTGTTTGACATATCCTAACGCGTGCTTGTGTTATGGCCATGGCCAACCGTATGCATTTTTCCCTGGCCGATTGACAGCCTCGGTCGGAGGCGTGAATCATTCGGTCGAGGCACGTTGTGCTTCATGAATGAAAAATGGGTAAAACTAGCCATGTAAATCGAGACCACGAGTCGAGCCGGGAGACGAACACGGAGTATTTCAGCCTTTTTTTCTCCGACGTGATGATCGAGGTGGACCGGCCTCAAACTCGCAATGAGTATCGTTTCGGATTATGAGCCGTCTCTCGACGTATTTTCTCTAGTATAAAATGCAAGCCTCCCAGAATTCGTTTGCTGCAAGCCAGCTCTCGAGCTATCCCCCCACCCGCACGCTTACGTCCTAATTTGTCGCGCGCGCCTAAATGAATTCGATAAACTGGTTTGAGCTTGCACTCTTGCCACCAAATCATTTCTACGATATGGCTGATGGCGTCACCCCCTTCCCTGCCCTCCTTCGGACGGCCCATGCTTCGCACTGTAAACGATGTCTTCATGGTGTGTATGGATCTGTGATATCGTATACTGAGATTATTGACCAGGTTCATGCAGGTCTGCCGGGTTCACAGACCGAGCTTGATGCATCACGGTACGATTTCGCTCTCCTAGAACCTAACGACTCGAAGCTGAGATTTATCATTTCCCAAAGGCTCGGTGTAGTCTTCTACTGTCTCGGGGCTATGGATCTGCTCGGACAGTTGCAAGACCAACCCGATAACGACAGGGAGATGTGGAGGCAGTGGGTCTGGGAACAGCACATAAGTGCGTTGTCGTCACCCTTCACCTCTCGTCTCCGAACTTGGCTAATCGGTCCCTTTTTCGTCTCGTTTAGGTGGTGAATCTGGATCTGGGTTCAAACCAAGTCCCTTCATGACTCCTCAGCACCCCCCGGACGAAAAGGTCAGTGTCGCTTAAACAACCGAGCGATCAATGTCAGGAGACTGATGTTGTCCCCAGGTTCAATCGACAAAATACGATTCCCCCCATTTGATAATGTCGTATACTGCATTGTTGACTCTAGCCATGCTTCGGGACGATTTCTCGAATCTCGACCGTCCAGGATTGGTAAAATTCTTAAAGAGCTGTCAGAAGGAAGACGGAAGGTAGGCTTTACCTCTTTTCTTGGTGCAATCACAGCTCAAAGCAGTTTAGCTTTTCTACGGTCCCTGGGGACGGGGAGTCCGATTTACGCACGCTATACTGTGCATTCGCGATTAGCAGCATGGTCAATGACTGGTCTGGCATCGATGTCGACCGCGCCCTTACGTGGGTGGCTTCCTGTCGAGTGAGTAGCCCTTGTGCAGTTGTCTTCTGAAGCATGTGTTGACATGTGAACACAGACCTACGAAGGCGGCTATGGCCAGGCGTCGTTCTGTGAAGCCCATGGTGAGAAGTGAATTCTCTGTTACCGCTCACCGGCTCACTGAACTTCTCCTAAAGGCGGTATCACATACATCGCCTTGGCGTCAATTTATCTGGCGCCGCCTGAGTATTCGAAATATCACTTGTCAGGGTCTGAAAAGGAGGTCACAATCCGCTGGTTACTCAGTAACCAGCTTCCCTCCGGTGGATTCTGCGGAAGGACTAACAAAGAGGCTGACGCCTGCTATTGTTTCTGGTGCGGAGCTGCTCTGAAGGCAAGTATACTTTTCGCAACGCCACCTCGTCCAGCCAGAGCATTAACATCTGGCTACCCAGGTACTTGGCGCTAGTAACCTCGTCAACTCAAAGGGGATGGCAGAATTTCTCGCAGGCTGCCAATTCAAATATGGCGGAATAGCAAAGGCTCCGGGTGAACATCCTGGTAAACATTCACAGTTTCCTGGCGTTCAAATACAATGGCTTCCATCTGACCATGTTCTTTTTTTCCCGAGCAGATCCGTACCATACCTACCTCTCCCTCGCCGCACTCTGCATATGTCCCCCAGAGATAGCCGTGACGGACCAGAACGCCCACTCGTGGAAATTTGAACCCCTGGATCCTCTCCTCAATGCCAAAGAATCAACTGCACAATGGCTACGACAACACGTTCCTGCTCAATGATCGGTCGGTCTTCGGTTGCTCTTCTACCTTCACTCTCCCTGCCCTCTGGGGCTAGACCCATCAGACCACCGCAGTAGCCTTACACCGTTAACTACTTCATCAACTGATCCAGCCCCTCATGCTCTCGAAACATCGGTCTTTGAAATACACGCCACATCCTAACTATATCTCCACTGCAATGAATTCATTTATGACTGTTGACTATCTCGTGTTCGATCAATGCACACTAATTTCCTCGCTGGGTTTCACAACGGCGCCTGCACGTACCTAATACCGCCCAGGTACTCTGAATAAGAACTAATCCGAATTTCATACACGGCAGAAGGTTCTGTCGTCCTCGAGGCACCGATGGTGAGCCAAAGATCGAGACTCCCTGAACTTCTATTCGATTTGTTCTTTCTCTCGGTGTGGCAAGTTCTGACATATCGATATACGTGTGAAGCTTTTCATGCAAATCGACTTGGAAAAACAGCCGAAACCGAGAACCATTGACGCTCTGTCCGACATGAGTTGCTGGGTAGCATTACAGACGGTCTAGAAGCCAGAAGCTAGGAGCTAGGAACGACTAGAAAAAGGGAACTCTGCCTTTCGCGGCTGATATTGTCCAGTTGACAAAAACGCATTGAAAGATATGCATTAATCAAAGTGGATGTCAGCATCCGAGCCAACATCCGAGTCAACAACGCTGTCTGTATCTGCCCAATTACTTTCTGTGTCCCTGTCGTCCAAGCCTCGCAGGAACGGGACCTCCTTTTCACCACCCTTCCCTTTCCCTGCGCTCTCCGAAACATCATCAGCATCCTTTGGAAACTTCGGGAAACCGAGAGAGCCCGCTGGCGCAGAGAAGACGTCATACGTGACGAAACTGTCCTGGGACACGAACAGATTCTCGTCTGTCTCTGCTCTGCTGGAAGTCCCTGGGTCATGGCGAGCAGAGTTTGGAGGTTTCGCGGGATGGATATGCGCAGTCCTCGCCCACTTCTTCGCGCCTTTCGGTACAGCGTGTCCGGGATAGAAGCTGGAATGTGTACCATGGGAGTTGGATCGTGCGAGTTGCTGGGGTCGTAGATGGGGTGCTCGAATGGGTGTGGGAGTGCCAGACCGTTGCGGAATAGCAGTCTGAGGGGTTCGCTTTACTGAAGAGGCAGCGAGAGTGCGTAGCGAAGGAGTACGGGACCGTGTTTGAGACATCTTCTTCTGCCTGGACGCCCGATATTCAGAGGGAAGTGGGGCGGTATTCAGCTGGATCTGTTCCAGAGGGTGCCTCTTCCAACCAACGTCTTCAGAAGTGGGGAACTGAACTCTGTCATCTGTTGTCCATGGTTCAGCCACTGTGCCATATTATACGTGAACGGAAGGCAAACTGACCACGTAGTCGTGAAGAGGCTTTAGATGGAGACTTGGGTTTGAGTGGATGCTGCCCTCTGACAGGACTCATACTCGAACTTCTCCCCATGAACCGATTCCAATCACCGCTGAAGCTGAGATGCCTCCTCCCCCACTCTCGCATCGAGGCGCGTCCATTGACGATGACAGATTCGGCCCGAGACCCTCGGGTCAAACCCATGAACACAAGGACAGCCAGGAGCAAGCATAGCTGAATCACTCCCAGCCGCTTCTCCAATATGATCTGCAAATGCATGAGACGGTCTGTATCGTATATGCGTGAAAAGGGGCACAAACCTCCTCCGAAAGATGGTCGACTTTGGATCTGAGTTGGTTGTAATCCATGACCATCTGCATTTTCTCCTTTTCCCATTGGTTCATGGTTTTTTGATACGTTGCGCGTTGTGCACGAGTCTATTGAAAAACGTCAATGACCCTTGCTTGCCCCAATAGCTGATAAATTACTCACAGTAGCTTCCAGGCGACCTACATCTTCGCCGAGTCGCTTGATGAAATCTCGGATCGCGCCGTTCTGCTGTCCAATGTACTGAGTATACAAAGTGTGACTCGATTCAATCGCGTTTAGGCGATTCATGATGGTGCGATAGATTGACTCGCCACCCGTGGTTATAGGTGGTGATGGTGGAAGTGACGATGTTGATACAGACGAAGAGTGGGCGGTGCCGGGGCTTGCAGATCCGGTGACAGAAGATGAAAGAGGCGTTGAAGAGCGAACACTCGAACTTGACGCAATCCCATCCGACTTAGTGTCGGCTGCTGGCAACTTGGCTAAGATGGTGCTATCTGAAATTTGTACAGAAGGAGTGGGACTAGGTGTCGGTGTGGCAGTGGATTGAGAGAAGGAGGCGGTAATGTGGATGGTGGAAGAACGAGGTGGTGAAGACGTTGATGATGTTGAGGAATGAGAGCCATAGGTATCTGTTGAATGCAATGCATGTGCGTGAGGTGATGCGTGTATCGTGCTAACTTGAGTGGTATCGTTTGATATAGACCGGGTTGCCTGCGAATCGGTGTTTTGGGGTGAGGAATTATTATCGGTGGTTGGGGTGTCTGAGCGGGGTGGAGCGGGACCAAGGATGATTGGCTGGGGAGACTCCGGAGTGTCTGTGGCGGGAGCGGAAGAGGGCTCAACGGAAGGCGTTGCTGTTGTATTCAAGTCCGCAGAAGTATGGGTGTGTTGGATTGCAAGCTTTGCGGCTCTCTCATACTCTGCGACCTTGGCTTTGTTTTCGGCCTCCCGGAGTTCCCATTTCCACTCCTCCAAGTGCGTTAGCCCGTACACTCTGAGAAGAGAGAGTGGACAATAATATTCATTCCCATAGTGAGAATGGAAATCGATACGGATGTAACGGTAGAAGTCCCGCAGTGAGGCAGGCGTATCAAAGGACTACAAAGGCAATTAGAGGAAGATATGGATCAAAGGTTAGAGTTTCTTACTTGAACGCCTCGGATGTTCTTCGCCCGGTAGGTTCCCGCATCAGCCCAAGGTCCGTTGTACGTTTTGGCGACGCTGACAGAGAAGTCTTTGAAGACTCCGCTAAAGAATTCGAAGTTGGCCAGGTGAACGGTGTCTATTCGAATATCTTCGCACAATTCGACAACGACGAATTGCTGAACCTTCGGGGTGTTACATGGGCTGAGCATGTAGCGATCCTTCTTTGAGGATAAGATGGAAGATGCTGATTTGGCCCCCCGGTGTGCAGTGTGGACTCGCGCTGAGCAGTCTAAACTGGCGTAATTGAAGCGGTCTGTAATAGGAACCCGGAAATGTGGTGCTAGCTTTTCGGTGGCTTGCGCAAGTTCTGCAGTTAGCGAGGGTGAGCCGGTATCGTCAGTGATATCGCTCCCCTCTTTGGGGTCTCCTCCACCGTCCACGTCGTGGGGCGTTCGACTGGGAGTATTCTCTCCAGCCTCCGGGGTTGGTTCCACCTGTATTTGGGACTGCCTGGCTTTCCACTCTTCAAATGAGAGTAGAACGTCGTCATCGACAGCCTCTATCGGTGGCAACGGCTTGAGACAACATATTGGTGGCTCTGGTTGTCGTGGAATGAGAGAAACGATAACTTTGAACGGGTCATTGGACGATGTCGATTCCGAGTATGCAACTGATGCAAGTAGAAGTGACAGCAGGGCAAGTGGTAGCCTTGCGAGCATCACAATGGCTCAGAGGCTCGAGAATGGGAGCGAACAGGGCAGCCAGGCCGGGGAATAAGGCAGTAATGGGCGCCAACGGCGTTGGATATGGCGGCCCTCGTCGAGAGTATGTGGAACGAACGTTTACACGTCTGCACCACGGATGTGTTTCAACGAAATAATGCCTCCGTTAGCCTCTAACGCTCATCACGGGCCGGGTCGTGGGAACATCATTGCCATACCGATCCAGGGCACCACCGGCAGCGCCTAATATAATTTAGATAGGGGCTCATTTGCACCCTCCTCCTGGCCTAGATGAGCGCTGGCGGGCACCAGAACAGTCCTTAATTCTGGTCGCGGCATACTCTAGTGGGTCCCTTCGAATCCCATGTCTGCCATCGTCGCAGGGCTGCGATCGTTGATTGACAAGCGCGGCACCGGCAATGGGACGTTATAAGTATCCACGAAGAACGAGGTGCTTATTATAACCCCCTCTGGCTTTACAAACATCAAATCTGCATCTTTCTTTCTTATTTAACAGCCAGTCTACAGCATGACGGACCTCAACGCCGCCCTCGATGTCGAGAACCCATGGAAAGCGTACTTGGGCGAAATCTATTTCAGCCGCAAGCCACCCCAGCCCCTAGGAACCGTCTCTTACGATGACATTGAAGCCCAAGCCAAGGAAAAGCTCAAAGATATACCAGGTAAAGATAACTGCATTTCCGAAGAAGAGACGCTTTGGCTTATCTATCGTCACTTAGGCGCCTTCATGTACGCTGGAGGTAGCGCAGGAGCTATGTCCACCTACCGAGCCAATTTGCGCGCTTTCGAGAAGTGGGGAATCATTCCCCGTATGCTGAGAGACGCCAATAATCGCACTTTAGAGGTAAGGGCCCTTATGAGCGCCAACCGACTGAACTAGAAACCTCATCATTCGCCACCTGCCAGACCACTCTATTCAATAAGAAGCTGTCCTCCCCTCTCATTCTGGCACCAATAGGCGTCCAAGGCATCTTCCACCCGGAAGCGGAGTCCGGCGCAGCTCGTGCGGCGCAAAAGCTCAACATACCCTACGTCCTCAGCACTGCGGCCACCCGAACGATTGAGGAGATCGCCGAGGCCAATGGTGACGGACATCGCTGGTTCCAACTGTATTGGTGAGCAAAATGTTTTAGACTTGATGGACACTTCTAACAAAATACCTCACGGCGATGACAGGCCGCGAACAAACGAAGTCACCCTTTCCCTCCTTAACCGCGCAAAGAATGCGGGGTATTCCGCGCTCGTTGTCACATTGGATACATCGACAATTGGATGGCGACCACACGACCTCGAAAGGTCCTACCTTCCGTTTGCCCACGGAGTGGGCGTGCAAGTCGGACTTTCAGACCCGGTCTTCATGGCCCGATATAACAAGCAACCTATCACCAAGACCGAGATCCCATTCCCCTACGAAGCTGACAAGCTTGATCAAGCTTTCTTAGAGGGAGACCCTAGAGCTAAAGAATCCGTCTTCCTTGGAATTGAATGGATGAAGGAGGCGAATTCCGGAATCTTTCGCACCTGGGAGGATCTCAAATTTTTGAGAGATAACTGGGAGGGAGCTTTGATCGTCAAAGGCATTCAATGTCTCGAGGTCCGTCCTTCTCATATCATTCATAGATTTCCGTATTTCCGTTTTCCCGGATCTGACGTCTGCGCCATTTCGTGTATCTTTACTAGGATGCTGAGAAGGCATTGCAATTTGGAGTCGACGGTATAGTCGTATCGAACCACGGTACGTTACTGCTTCCTATCCCAACATTCCTCAGATAAGAACCCCACCGGATCTAATTTTGGAGCTCTGTGATTTATTGTAGGTGGTCGACAAGTCGACGGAGCTATTCCATCTCTATACGCCCTAGAACAGATTATGAAGTCTGAGAAAATCCGCACTGCTCAGAGGTGTGGTGTACTCACGGTTCTTTTCGACTCGGGAATCCGGACGGGGAGTGACATCATCAAGGCAATTGCGCTTGGTGCACAGGCAGTTCTGCGTACGCCACCCCCACCCCTTCTCCTTGCTGTATTTCGCTGACGATGTGATGTGCATGCACACCTTTCCCTTCCATCACAGTCGGCCGACCGTACGTGTACGGAAATGTACTAGGAGGTCAGGCAGGCATCGAGCAGGTGATTAAGCACACACTGGCAGACCTGGACACCAATTTGGGACTCTCCGGCTATAAGAATTTGGCCGAAATACAAGGTAGAGCTGAAGAAGTGTTAATGAGACTAGATCTGTAAACTGTATTACTAGTATCCGAGTTATGTTCTCATGAAGTGTGCAGGGCTCGCGGGAGAACCACTAGGCGTTCGTGAATCGGACCGGTGTCTCGAAACGCTGTTCGCGTCTCGAGAATGCGAAGAACTCAATGAGCCATCTGTCGTCGTCGTGGGATGTACAGTGCTCTGAACGACGTGGAGTCACGGATCGGACCGGTGCTTGCGTTCAAACTTTGTTTGATATTGCGGCAAGAAAGATACCGACCGCTTGACAAGAGCTAATTATCCTAAACTAAACTGCTCTCCAGAAAGCGCCGCACAGCCCGGTTGCGACCGGACTGCATCCTCAACTGCCATTCATGGATCGGACCGACGTTTCGAAACCCTGCTGTCGTCTCGAGATGTGGAGAATGTGATGAGCCATGCAATCAAGCATGCCTTTGAATCTGTCACCGACGTGGGATGTCCAGAGTGCATGTATCTACGCGTCGGACCGGTGCATTCCAAAAGCTCTATTTTGATATTGCATCAAGGAAGATACCTATCCCATTTACACGAGTCCCATCCCTTCTCAAACTCCTCCTCAGAAAAGCGCTGCACAGCCCATTGACGAGCTCGGCGTCGCATCTCCAGCTCTTCTTCACCGGAAAGTGACAGCACCTTCTTGAGAGCTTCTGCGAATCCAGCGGGCGTCTTCGCATGGAAGCCTATGCCAAAAGAAACCCATCAGCTGATTCTTGACATGCACAATGGAAGAGCTAGTCTATAACTTACCAGACGGCTTGCCGTCGACGGGTACTACTATATCCTTTAACGGACCACCTGATGCATGAGTTACAGGGATAACACCTGCAGCCTAATAGAAAACAATGAGAGCAATGTTCAGCTGACGATGACAAGTACCAGAATGGAATGGAAAGCAAACCTTACCATGTACTCAACGATGTTGATCCCGAAATGCTCGTCCTGCATCGTGCTCAGTCCAATACTGGCCTTCGATAACCATTCCAGGACCGTCGAATATGGAGCGTTCACGATGAAATCAACGTACGGCTAACAATTCGTTATCGGATACGTAAATTGAGTTACCCGGGCGTCTAGATAGGGCTTTATTGTGACATACCTCCACGCCGAGCTCACCTGCGAGACCGCGAAGTTGGGCAACTCGGTCTCTATCCCCATCGTTTCGGCTGCCCCCAATTAAGACAAGGCGTACTCCGCAGCTGGGATTGTCGTCGGATTTGAACTGCGGATTTTCATCAAGGAGCTTTTGGAAAGCATGGAGCTGAGCAGGGTGATCCTTTTCTGGACTGCAGTGTAGGGATGAGTACCGCGGGTTTCGAAGAAGGATTTGAGTGATAACCGGGATCTCACTCACCGGAACTGGGCAAGGCTGAGGATGACGCGCTGTCTATGTTCTAGACTTGATATCGAGATCTCTTTGGTATCGCACGGAGGATATACGATTGTCGAAGTCCTTGACGCGTTGCTTGATATGAAAAGTTTTAAGAACAGAAGCGGGGGAAGAAAATTTATGACGTCCAAGAAGGGGTCCGAGTGTTGGAGAATGGAATCGACGTGCTCCTGCGTCCAACTTGAATTAACCATCACGAAGGACGCCGTCCGGAGAGACATGGCGTAATAGTACATGAAAACGCGGTAATAGCTGTAGAATGTACATTCAGTTTCACAGTGTATAGCAGTCAGCGAAAAGGCCTCACAGAAGTTTGGCTTGACTCAGCACGGCGGATGAAGAGATGCTGTCCGAATTCGTGTGCCAACGAGTACGCGTTTGAACACGTTTTAGCATCTCCGTGCTTATTGTAGGATAGTGTACATATGCCCCTACGGGTATTCTTCCGAGGATGGCAACGATGTGGAATGTAAAAGCGTAACCCATGGTATCTAGGTGGAGACGTCATTGCGCGCCCGGAGCCAGAGTAGAGAAAGCATACCGATGTAGAGGTCCGGAACTAGCTTCGTCAAGGCTTCCCATGCCAGCCAGATGGAGGCCAAGCTCTGTCCAAGCAAGGTAAATCTAGGCCAAGCAGAGTCTTCAACAAGATGACGTGAATCCAGGAAGACGAAATCGACATGGGATTCATCTAGTTCAATGTTGAATCGGGACTGTTTCAGAAATCACGGAAGATCTGGTGAGAACTTTTTCGGGAAAGGGAGGGGGGATCCTACATACCTTGACTTTTGCAAGGATTTCTTGTTTCGTCGCGTCGGTGTCTCCGCTGTACACAACGCTGACAATATTGGGCCTAGTCCTTTGGATGTGGGCAATTGCCGTCCAGAGAACACGTTCTCCTCCACCACCTGCATTCCTGAGAGTTTTCCATTAGAAAAGTGCTTGATTGCGGCAAGAACAGCATTCTTTCTTACGAATATGGATGGAAGAAGCCAATTATTATCTTGTCCTCCTGGTGGCCTAGGCCCGCTAGGAGATGCTTGCGGTGCTCCTTGTTATGCTTGCGCAGTCTCGAGCCATAGAGATGGATTGCTAGCCATGCTAAGAACGGGATGAGCCAATACATTGCTGTCATTGCATGGTGTGTGGTGGTCGGGCGATGTGCGCGGTCGTCGTGTTCAGTGGCACGTCCTACGTGTATCCGGCCCGCCTCGTTCCGGGCGTTAATTAGTGCCACGGCGTGTTCAGCTCGTCTGCCCGTGACCTCATCTGCGACATCAGTCAGCAAGGTCCCGAGCCACCTCTTCACATCCCCGCTTCATAAATGAGAATTGAATCTCAGGTCCACCACACACCATCGTGCGATGACAGCATGCATCCCAATGACGATCACCAGCAGGTTGGTGGATGGGGACGCGATGGGCCGTAGAATGGAGGGAGGGAAGGATACACCGATGGAATTGGATGGAATAGGCGCGCTGCCTCGTGTATCAGAACGTGTTTCCTCTTCTTCGACAGAATTTAGGCGGGAGGCCCTAAATCGGGCCCGATCGGTTGGTCATCAGGACCTGGCCGTCCCTGCCGTGCGGGCGCGCGTGGGGGAGCCGAGGAACCTGGCCCGCCCTGACGTCACCCTACGCTAGGGTTCCGCGACGGGCCTGRTGATGGGCCTGGGGCCTGGCCGCGGGCGCTTATCTCCATTCACGTGGCCTCCCCAATATATCGGTTTCCCGCTCGTCGCCTTCGCGACCGTTCCTCCCTCCCTCTCTCTCCCCTCCCTTCCTCCACTTGCGCTCATCGGCTGGCTATCGGGAAATAGAGGGCGCTCGCATGGCTGCCACGGTCTGGAGCCCCAAGGTGAGCACCCGACTCTGGGCCAGCAGCATCGGACCTGACCCTGATCCAAACGCCGTTTTCCCCGCTCCCTGCGGCTTCTTCGATGGTGCAAGATATTGGACAACACGAGTACGTTTTCCCATCTTTTTCTATCTTAAAACGGAACGATGTGGGTGCCTTCTAGGTACCAAATTTGGCCGTTCTGGCCGGGGGCTGCGCTGTTAAAAGCTGGCAGCCGCAGGATTCTCTCCCTGAATCCCTG
Source organism: Candolleomyces aberdarensis (assembly GCA_004126415.1). Lineage (NCBI taxonomy): Eukaryota > Fungi > Basidiomycota > Agaricomycetes > Agaricales > Psathyrellaceae > Candolleomyces > Candolleomyces aberdarensis. The sequence goes on from SDEE01000032.1 coordinate 156,464, forward strand.
CCCTTGGCCCCTCCCCCTCTTCGTCTCTCACCGCTCATATGGGGCACATGCTGCGCAATAGCAGGAGGGTTCATGACCTCGCACCAGGGGTCCCCATCCATCGCCTTCGCGCAGCTGTAATCCCTCGAAGCTGCGCCCTCCCGATTCCTCGAAGCTGTACCCTCCCGCTGCGCTCTCCCGCGTCCTTCCGGTCCCTCAGGTGGCGGCCTTGCCCTGCCCTCGTCGTGCGTGAAGCGGCCAAGGAGTATCGGACACACGGATCTCACACATAGGTCCGCAGTCCTGCCGCTCTCTTGTGTCAACAACATGCTGACGTTTGGGCATCGATGGCAACCAAAACTCGCGTCAAGCATTCAAGGCTGCTGCTTCCACCGCCTCCAAGGCTCCTGCTAAGCCTGCTGAAGGCTCTGAAGAAGACTTCCAAGCCTACATCTTGAAGAAGCAAAGGAAGGACTATATCCAGCTATGCCCGACCACCTCCTTCCATCCTCTCGAGTGACGACCTTCCCCTACCCTTGTCGTTTGTGAAGTGGCCAGACCCCTGCTGTTCCCTTGGGCCAGCAACATACCGGCGTGTTTGCGCATCGAATGGCACCCAAACCCGCGTCGACGGCCATCAAGCCCACCCCTTCTACCGCCTCCAAGGCTCTCGCTAAGCCTCCTGAGGGTTCAAAGGCTGCGAAGAAGACCTCCAAGCCTACTGCTTTCAACCTCTTTGATCAAACCGCCGTCGAGCATCTGGAAGCATCCGGTACGCACTCTTGTCCTGCCCTCGTGCATCTTGGCTTCGTATTGTTATCCGCATCGTGTACACCATTGTATCTTATATGTCGGAATCATATAGAATTATGGCAAATTAGAAGTAACTATAGTACATTTAGATAATAGATAGATGATATCTACAGTGCAATATAAATGAATTCAATCTACGAGTCGCAGTGTGCACCTTTCCTCTTTGCTCGAGGCTTCGCCAGCCCCAGCTTAATGTGATTACTTTGGATTGCACTGAATAGAGGGGTGATACCCCGAGCATGCTCAGGGTAAGTCTCTAAGAATTTTGCATCATCACGTTTGTATCTAGCACTAATGAGCGACCCGAGTTAAAGTAATGTTGGGAAACATACCTGATGATGTACTCCTCCGCGATCGTCTTCCGCACATGGTACATCATTGCCTGCTTTGTCTCCTTATACCAGTCCGGATCCCAGTCACGAAGAGGGATTGGGCAGCGTCCGGGTTGAGCGCATTCCCAATCGTTAACGACAGTCTTCCATTGAAGGTGAGGGTCCCGTTTTGAAATTCGTGGAAGCGTGCGCCTTTCTTGAGGAGTTGGGAGTGGCATCGAGGTTGCTGAGAGGTTTTCGGGTGGTTGAATGACTAGCGGTTGCCAGTGGATGGTTGGTGCGGGCAATGGTGCTGTCGCGGCTGTGTTGACTCCCTCAGGGCTGCAATGGTTGAGATGTTGTTGCGGGGGCAACAACACGTAGTGTGGCCAGCTCAGGTTGGGCTGGACCTGGGATGGATTCTGTGGCGGTGGTACTAAGGTAGGGGTTGGCGGCGGGTACGGAGTGCAGTATGGGTGTGTTCGTGGGGTTCGTACCAGACCATTTGCAGCACCATTTGGGTGAGTATGTGGCTGCAGCAGTGGCGGGGGCCTGCGGGCTAGTGGATTGCCACGTCGTCAGTTGTTGGAGTAACAGATATTGTGAAAACTCACATTCAAGTTGCGAATGCTGTGACTGAACCGCATCAATCAGGCGGTTGGTAAGATTTTTGAATTGGGCCTCCAAGACCTCGTCGCAATGCTCGTAGAGTTTCTTGCCGTCCTCTGCTGTGAAGGGACGGAGTGCTCGGTCTTCTCCAAGATGCGAGTTGTTGGCAGCTTCATCTACCGGACAGAGTGCATCGCAGTGGTCTTCTTCGTATGTTCCAAGTTCATCCAGTAGATAGCGAATAATAGTATCACCCTATAGAGATAGATGTTAGCATAACAAGATTCCGAGGCATTTTGACTCGGGTTCATACGTGCAGTTTCCAGGCGCCAAGATGGCTGCGCGGCATGTGCAGGAACCATCGTCGGCATCGCTGTTTCCCGTCGGTGTTTTCCGATTTCCTTTTTCGGTTCTCTTTAGCCCGTCCCCTGATTGTGCTACGGTTTTCCCCATCCTTTTACGTTCCAACCCTATGTCGAT